>JAHBCN010001210.1:0-126767 GCA_019359885.1 Listronotus oregonensis | reverse complement strand
GGTACCAACAATTTTTTTTAAATTTTTTTAATCAAAGCTTCCTTTTTTAAAATCAATTTTAAAAAAAATTTTGGATTTTTTTTTATAAAAACAGATTTTAAAATTTTTATTTTTATTTAAATGCTAAAATACATTATTTCTATATTGACACTAATTTTGTCACTTTCAAATTAAAGTAAGTAAAAACAGTTTGCCATATTTAATAAATTTTGTCAGCAAGTTTTCACGTTAAAATAAAGGGGAAAAAAAAAGCGTTCAACCAAACAACCATGCCAAGAACGGGCATTTGAATTTGTAAAAAGATGGGGTCATGGTTAGTTCTTTAAAAGTTTTTTTTTTTTTCCCCAATTATATTTAGCGGAAAAAAAAGACAATTGGAAAAGACGGTAAAGTTGCCCCACCCAATTTTTGACCAATTTTAAATTCGGGGGGTGATCAGGATTAAACTTTTTTTTTGAACGTTGTTTAAATTTTCATAAAAATTAAAATAAAACAACCGTATTTTCACTATTTTCCCCCTTTTTTTGCACAAATTTATCAATTTTCACAAATTGGCCTGCAAAATTTAAAACCCCCCTATAATTTTTTTCATTTATTTTCCCCTTTTTTAACTTAAATTGTAATTTTAATTTTAAAGGTCAGCCATTTTTGCGATAAAATTTTTAGGTATACATGGTTGGGGTTTAAACTAAAAAGGTGGCAGTTAAATGGAAAAAGGGTTTTAAAATAAATATAAAAACAATTTTTAAAAAGTTTTTATAAAATATTATTGGTATCCAAAAAGTGTATAAATTCAAAATTCTGTGAAAAAAAAAGGGGAATAGAAAAAATGGGGTTGTTTGTTCTCAAAGGATGATGAATATTAAATCAAAACGTTCCCAAAAAATTTTTTAGATTCGTGATCAGCGCCCCAAAAATTTATACCAAATTTGTCAAAATCGTAGTGGAGGCAACTTTCAAGGAATTACCAAAAAAATTTAATTTGGAACACTGCACGCTTTTTATATTTATTAAAATTAACCTAAAAATTTTTTTTTGGTTTTTTTGTCATCAAGGGGAGGATTTATGGAAAAAATTTATTATTTTTGAATTTTTTAAAACAAATAAAAAAATTAAAAAACCTGTTCATCCAAAAAAATTTTTAAAAAAAACTTAATGGGAACTTAAGGAAATTTTTAAGGTTTCCCCCAAATTTGGGATTGGGGTCACTTTTTGAAAAAAACAGGGACCCTTTTAAATGGGGAAAAAGGGGGGGTTGTTATTTGGGCATAGTTTTTTTGGGGTATTTTTTTATCTTTTAAATAAAATGTTTCTTTAAACATTTTTCATAAGAAAGGTTCCCTTGGTATAAAGTCGTATATTCACGGATTTGAGATAAAATTAAAAGGACGATAAAAAAATACAGTAAAAGGCATGTAATAAAAATAAAAAAAATTAGTAGGTACCAGTAAAATTTTTTTTTTTGGAATTGAAAAGAAAACTCATTTTAAAAAAAATTTTTATGTACCTCCTTTATCTCAAAACCGTCGACTATACGGCTTTATACAAGGGAACCTTTTTACGTAAAAATGTTCAAAGAAACAACATTTATTTAACAGATAACGAAAATACACTCGGCGAAAAAAAATATGACCCTAAAAAACTAACCACCCCTTTGTTCCCACGCCACTGGTTGCAATATATGTTACCTGATATTATCAAAAAGTGACCTTTAATCACTCTAACTTATACGTAGAGGTTAATTCCTGTATTGTAAGTAGATTCTAATAAATTAAATAAAACCCACATTTATGACACCATCTTCAAGGGCCAGTAGCGCCCTCTGGAAGCATTTCCGGACCTATGTTAATATGAACTTTTTTTTATATTTTTTTTTATGTAGAATCATACCTTAAAATGTTTCATCATTTTTTTAGAGGCAGGGTTCGAGTATATATTAATGGATATATATTATGATATATATCAATACAAAAAAGGTTTAAAAATTTTATATTATTAAGTAATTTTTGTAGTTTGTGACTGTATTTTTACTTCCCAAATGTAAAAGCTTTGGAGTAGAGTTAAAACATACTACCTAATAGTAAGTTTTAATCTATAAATGACAACACTTCTGCCGGCATTAATGATGTCAGTTGTGTCAGAAAAATTTCGTTACAAAGGAGTAAGTTTTTTTTGTGTTTATTCCATCATTTTTTACAAAGAAAGTAATTGACAAAGTGCAGAAACGATATTACTTCATTATTGAATATTTAAGAAGCATTAAATAAATTTTGTATTTATAGAATATAAATTTTTATTAACAAAATGGATATATATCAAACATTTGATATATATCGGATATATATAATAAATATCCGATTTGATATTTATAATAAATATCGGTATTTTCGAATCCTGGCTAGGGGCTTGCTAATTAGCCTTATATTTATTTATCTCAAATCCCTCATCCAGTAGTAAATATCATTTAACATCATTGAGTTACTAATTTATGGTTTTATTTTAGAGATTACTGTGAGTTTTTAACCAAATACGTAACCCAGGCCTATAAAGAAAACAAATTTGAAACAAACTACAAGTACTGGGATCAACAATACCTAGCTATTCAAAAATTAGTAAACAATACAAACAAAAACAAATACAAGCGTTTATTGACATCTTCAGCAACAGGGCTTACTGCAGAAGAGTGTAATTTAGTATTATCCAATGAATTTTTGGAAGAATTAAAAAACGAAGACAAGTCCTATTTTAGAAAATTGATCTCTTTAAAATCTGATAAAGAATAAAATGAATACTTTTAAATTCTTTCTTCAACGTCAATATATCCCTACTATTAGAAATCTATGCACTAAAATGGTGGAAAATGTTTATAGTGAAAATATGCCTCACATTCCTGTTATGGCAGCTGAAGTTTTAGAATACATAAAGCCTGAAAAAGACCAAATTATTCTAGATATGACTTTTGGAAGTGGAGGTCACTCAAGAAAAATTTTAGATAAAAAACCAACTGTCAAAATTATTGCTTTAGACAGAGATCCTTTAGCTTATTCCTATGCTGAAGAGTTAGTAAAGGAGTATCCTAACCAAGTTATCCCTTTGTTGGGTAAATTCTCTGATCTGCCAAAACTGTTGCAAAATTCTGGATTTAAAAAAAATTCAATTCATAGCATTCTTTTTGATTTTGGCTGTTCATCAATGCAGTTTGATCAAGCTCACAGAGGATTTTCTGTTTCTAAAGATGGACCCTTAGATATGAGAATGGATGGAAATAGAGATTCTGGTAAGCTTTATTTATTTATTTTTTAACTTTAAAAGATGCCTAATATTTGTATAAGTTAGATATGTTTATTAAATAAGTTCTAAGTAGTGGACTATATTGCAATAAGGACCTTGATAAGTCTAACCTTACTCTTTCTCGTTATATACCAACTAGCTGCAAAACCTGGCATTGCCTGGGTCAAAATACATCGCATGCTTAATGATTGTACAATCAATTTATCTATCTTATATTGGTAAACATATCTTTGTATCATTAAAAATATGTTTTTTATAGTATATACGAAATTGTTTTATCAATTAACTTATTAAATAATGATTAGTTAAGTAATTTTGAATTTTGGTTTTGGATTATTCCAGAAACTTTCTAGAACATTCTAGATCGATTACAACACTTGCACACATTTTGGAACTTCCAAGATCATTCCAAAAATATTTAGAAATTTGTAGATGTTCTAGATTGATTACATCAGTTTTGAACTTTCTAGATCATTCTATAAATTTTTAGAACTTTCTAGACTATTACGAATCGATTTTAAAGGCGGCGACTGACTTGTAACCGAACGTTGTAATGTAATGCTCACTACGAGTATTACATTACAGCGACCCGTTCAGTTCATCACGACATCGTAGCGAATATTCGCCTTTAAATGCTCGGTTCACGAGTCGTCTTTACAGTGTCGTCAAAATGTCAAACATGGAGGTCGCGTTTGCATTTCTGCTAGTACGCTATTGTTATTTAAAGACGAAAAAAGAAAAAAAAACGCGTTTGGGTAACGAATTTGTACAGAAGCAGACAACAAAACGGTGAACAGACTTTATTAAGCATTCTCAAAAATCAAGAATTCACAGGCCAATACAAAAACTTCATTCAATGAGTGCAACAGATTTTGAACTCCTGGTTAACTTGATCGACCAAAACAGACACTTCCTTTAAAAAGGCGATAACAGTGACAGAAAGCTCCGCTGCTTTTTTCATTTTAGCTAACTTTGTTCTAAGCGACTCCAGAAGGCTGTTAATTTTTTTTACATTCTTCTACATCTACCCCCATTTTATCCGCCAGTTTCTTTTTTTTTAATTTGTTAAAATTAATCCTTATGACGGGTATCCCAAAGATTTGCTTTTTCTTTATATTTGTCAATAAAAGCAGGGTTTTCTCACGATCCCACTGCATCCTGATTCACACAAAATGCAAAACGTCAGAAAAAATATTTAATTTAAAAAATACAATAGGGAAAAAACCACGACTTTCCATACTGATTTACTGATTGACTAGCGCCGAACACTTCAAAGGGATTAGCGGAAAAACCGACAACCCGATGGAGCAGCGGCGAGCAGCTCGCCGCGAACGGCGCAGTTTTCTGTATTCATCCGTGAATGTTCGATGTGTAACATGTTAAGGTATGTACACACCGAAAAATCATACAAGAACAAACATCAGCGAACAAACGTTTTTTTTAGTGTAGACAGTAAAAACGCGAACAAACGTTTGTTTGTTCTTGTTCATACATGTGCAAGATATGTACACACCGAAAAAACATTAGCGAACAAACGTTTTTCTTCAGTGTAGACAGTTAAAACGGCGAACAAACGTTTGTTTGTTCTTGTTCGCACATTTTGGATTTAATCAAAGAAATTTTTTTTTTTGGTCATCCATAACTATTCCAACTAGTCAAACAAGAGTAAACAAACATTTGCTTGCTTTTGTAGACAGAAAAAGGGAAAATAAACAAAAAAAATACAAAGAAAGTGAACAAGAACGAATGTTTCTTTTTTTTTTTTTTTCGGGGTTTATATTTATATAAGAGAGATAAAGAGAAATAAATTTTGTTCCTCGTCATATAATTTTTCCCTTTTAAAGTTTGGAAATAACTTTTTTGATTCGTTTTGGAAAAAACAAAAAAATTAAAAAAACCATAAAATAACAAACAATTTTGCTTTTTTTGTTTTTTGGTTGTAAAAAAATTAAATTAAACTTTGCTCATTCCCTTTTAAAAGGACCAGGGAAACTTTCAAATTCCTGGTAGGGGTACATATATGATATATATATATATATATATATATATATATATATATATATATATATATATATATATATATATATATATATATATATATATATATTACATTTTCGCCACCCACTGCGACCAAACTCCTAACTTACAAACCTAGGGCTACCTACCATTATAACTATTAGTGGGTGGCAGTGGGTAGTTATGAAGTTATACAAACACACAGTTTCCTTTTATATATGTAATTAGATTACATCTGTCATGCCCTATTGGAGCTAAGGTTTATTCCATTTCAAGGAATTTAATACAGCCTCTGACAAGATTAGTGATTCATTTTTGTTAAAAGTTGTTAGCTTATGGAATATTTTTGTTTTTACTATTATTCTAGTTAGCAATTATTTTTATAAAGAAAAAGTATTTTACAATTCTACATTTATGCCCTAAAATCTATCTTTAAAAGTAACACAAAAGACTAAGTTAAGAATCCATGGATTTATTATTAAAAACAATGTGGTCAAGTTCTTGTTTAAATAAAAAATAAATTTCCCATTTAAAAAATTTAAATCCAGTATTATTGTAGTACGGGATAAAAATAAATAACGTTGAAGAAACGGTTTACGCAACATTTTAAAATTGCTTGAAAGAAAATTCTATCTGTAGTGTTTTAAACTTATTATCTTTATAGTGAAAAGTATTACTGTGCAATATTTTGGCAAGCAGCTTTTAGTTCACAGATGATTTTTTTGCCAGAATGATCCGTCTAGTAAAACGAGCTACATTTAAACCACTAAATAATGTTAAGTAAAAAATTATTAAATCATATTCTTTACTAATAATATGCATAATATAACTTAAAATTATCATCTAATTTTTATGTTGATTTAAACCAAAGCTTAAATTTATGTATTACATTTATCGTAAGTTATTGTTATTACCGAAACAAAATTAATGTTTATTTTCTTAAGACTATTGCAGTATTAAGATAAGAAAAATGCTTGCATAATATCAATGCTGTAACAATAGAATATATAAATTAAGATAATGTGAAACATACTTGAGATCAAAGTTGAAAAATTATAAATAGTTTTATTTTAGTTTAAAGATGTTTGCGAAATCCGCAACCATTTCTTCTTATATTTAACTATGGAAAAAGTAGAATAAAATATACTTTCTTAACAAAATTAGTAATAACTACTAAAATAGATAGATAATAGTCCGAGAAAGCCAGGTGTGACGAGTAGGCTGAATGTTGAAGTATTCTTTTGAAAAACGCGATTTGTGTGCAGGTTTATTGCCCTTCAAAAACAAGACACATTTTATCATTCTTAAGCGACTTTTTTTTTGCAAATTTTGCGCCAAATGTCGTAACGGGCCCAAATCTTACATCTCATAATATTCGTGGTTTGATTAATAATTACTCTTTTTCTTGTAAAGCAATGTTATCAACTTTATGTTTTATTAATAAACCATTCATTTTTATGAACTTTTTAAGAGTTCTTTAGCCAAGTTAGTCATTGACACTTTTTGTTCCTTTTGCTTAAAACCGTTCTTTTATTTCATCCATCCATCATATGTTACATGTTCTATTAGCAGATCATCTGCTGCGAGACCACATGACATAAGAATCCTCTCGCTCCGCTCTCCTCCGAGATGTTAAGAAAAAAATAGGCCTTTGAATCACATTAAAAAAAATTCGTGAAAAGTAATAAAAAAGATAGGGCCTTATTTCTTACAAAATAACTTATTCTTTATCAGGCAAATAATAATAATTTAGGTGTTTCAGGTAGGGTTTCAAATTTTCGGGATCGGAATCCCGTTTTAAAATCCCAGGATAAAAAACCAAATCCTGGCATCCCACTATCCCGAGATCAACCCTAATAATGTTTTTATAAAATAATCTAACATTAGCAATATCAAACAAAAATGCAGACATACGAAAAAAAAATTAAAAGCACCAAAATAAAAACCATTTTTATACATTTACATATATCAGGATAGGGAAATAAAAAATTTAGCTACACTTAACACAAAATCTTTTTTATATCTAAAGTTAAGTTACTTAAGCGCAATCCAATTCGAGTGGCAAGTGTGACCGCCGAAGAAGAGACTTTCTTAGCTTCCACACGTACTGGTACTGAAGATTCGTAACAATGTTGCAAATATAAACCTCTTAATCCTCTATGCTCATAAAGTGACACTTCTTTTTTAATTAAGAGTATTTAGGCGTGTCATAAATAACCGCGGATAAAGGATAAAGAAATACATTTTACACAAGAGACATCATGAACATAGTAAAATCTGATCATTAAAAAAAACGGGATTTTCGAGATTGCCATACCTTAATCTCGAGATTGTTTGGAACTAAAAACTAACCGGGATCCCGGGATTTTGAGATCCCGTGATCCCTGACCTGACTACAATCCCTAGTTTCAGGTATAACGGAATATCTTTTTAGCTTTAATGTTTGTTTTCCTCATTCCGATTAGTTGCGTATAGTGCATTTAGCGTTTTCTTATCTGTACAATGCTTTATTTAATAAATCGATTATATAGTATATGTTATTATATGTTTTAGACTTACCATCTAGTCATGATACTATTAATTCGAGAAGATAAACCCACGCGCATGAGATAAGCCTATCTCTCTCGCACGCCTGACGTCACTTCGATGATAATTTTCCCAGAAAGCGAGTATTAATATGGCATTCCGATTTCTGTTTAAATGTTAGATGGATTAAGCGCATGACTTATTTATTTTTAAAAAGTCATAATTTAATGCCAAAAATACAATAAACGTTAAAAAAAGGCTTTAAAAACACTGCTTTCCCAACCGACAAGCAGAATTGTTGTCATCGAGTGACGTCATGCGCAACGTCGTACGAAATTAAATCGCCAAGTGGTTTTATTCTAGTAATGTATCATGCCATCTATTAAACAGATTTTTGAAACTTTGTTAAAATAAAATAAAAATGGAATAGTTATTTTTCCATTACTTTCATCGTTAACACAAAAGAGCCTCTTAGAGGTCGAACATCTCGCTTTCTTTACTTATTTTTTTATAAAATACTGGCTATGTAAAACAAGGGCAAGTTGAATTTTTATTTAAAATAATTTAAAAAAAAGGAAAAAAATTAAAAACTTTCAATGCAACTGGATATGTTTAAAAAATATATTATTTTTAAGTTCTCGTATCGTAAATCTTAAAAATGACTAACAACTTAATGTATTTAAATTTTTCCCTTAACCTCCTCTTTAGACTATTTTAACAACTACATCAAATCATTCATTAGGTTAGCCCATTTTAATTGTAAAAAAAATATATTAAATTAAAAACATTCTCGAGTTATTGTTTGATCTATAATGTTGTAGCAGATTCATATATAAAAGTCTTTCTTGGGTACTGGCCAAGATGGGACCGCTTTGATCCTGGTCCTAGGATATAGATCTGTGTGTGCACATTTGTCAATAGAAACTATTGACCCTTATGAACTTGCAACTCGCTTAAAACAAAAACCCTTAACAATGAAAACACCTATCTTGCAAAGTTTTTATGGAAGTATACCACCGTTTTAAATATAAAATATTTCTGAAAAAATTACTGAAACTTAAGTAATAATTAAAATTATTTCAATTTTGTTTTATTTTTGTTTTCATAAGAAGGGTTGTAAGTTAATTAATATTAAGTTTTCTCAGAATTAAGCAAAGTTAACCAAGTATTATTAAAATTAACTGACATTGAGGCCACATCCTTCATTTAATAATAATAAATACACTTTCTTTTATATTACTTTTTTTGATAAAGTTTCCTTTGCTTTCAGAATTAGAATATCTTAAATTTTCGTATTAAATATAAAATAATCCAAATTTTAATTATTATTTAGGTTTTATTACATTTTGTAGCTTCATTTTATCTTTAAAACAGTAGTAGACGTGCCACCAAAAGGTTCATAGGTGTTTTAATTTTTAGAGTTTTTTAAAATTTTGATTCAGGCGATTTGCAAGTTCTTAAGGGTCAATAGTTTCTATGCACACGCACAAATCTATGTCCTGGGGCTAGAACCGAAGCGGTCTCCCTCTCACCCGTTCCCGTAAGAAGAAACATTGCCGACAGGGACCGACAGACATGTTTTTGGTAATCCATAATTAAGCCATTTTAATTTGAAAATAAAAGCAAAAACAACGCACCAAGATGTATCGCATTCACCAATGTAAAGATCTTTTCTTAATTTTTTATTGCTTACGTCATTCTGAAATTAAAATGGCCGGATTTTGAGGAAACCCAAAACATGAATTTCCAAAAATCTCGTTTGCGATTTTTTTACGTTTACAATACTTTACTCTTAGCGAGAAAAGTAAACAAACGGAAGTTAAACCCTAATTTTATAATGATAAAAATTATTCTTTTAGGTATACCCACGGCTGCGGATGTATTATCAAAAGCAACTGAGGAAGATCTGTACAAAATAATCAAATATTATGGGGAAGAAAAACAAGCCAGAAAAATTGCTAGAGCTATTGTAGAATCGAGATACTTATTTAGAAAATTAACTACAACAAATGAATTGGCGGAACTGATAGAAGCAGTACTTACAGAAAGTCTTGAAGACGAAAAGAAACACAGAAAAATGCACATTGCAACCAAGACCTTTCAGGCGCTTAGAATTTTTGTTAACAATGAATTAAATGAAATTAATTACGGTCTTCTTCTGGCAAACCACTATTTAAAATTGGGAGGTAGATTAGTTACTATAACTTTTCACTCTTTAGAGGATACAATAGTAAAGAGACATCTTTTTGGCAATATGATCGAAAACAGTGCAAATCCCTTGCCTCTTAAATTTAGTAGTCACTCGTTCAATTTAGATTTAGGCGCTGTACATAAAGTTATGGATTCCAATTGGAAAATGTTACATAAACATGTCATTGTACCAAAATATGAGGAAGTAGAATTTAATAATCGTAGTAGGTCAGCAAAATTAAGAGCTGCTGTTAAAGTGAATTAGTATATTAAATATATTTATAAGAAGATCAAGTTTTATTATTATATTTTTAATACGGCGTTTATTTTGCTTTACCCGGGTTTTATCATATATGCACAATGGAAAAGAAAAAGTATTGAATTCGCAAATTTTGTCCAATTTTTGTTTTGTTTTTGATATTTTAAAGTTAACAGAGCAATAAAACCGTAATGAGAAAAAAGAATCTGTCTTGTTAAATGGGCATTTGAGTAGCAAATCCTGTGTCTCATGTTAACAAAAAATTAAAAATAATATGAGGCTATCGAGGCAAAACTAGTAAAAGTCACACTTTGCAAAATTGGGTTTAAATACAGAAAATAATATTTTATAAGGTATACTTAAAGATAAAAATACTCTATGCGACCTTTGACAAATAATTTATTTTTTTATATTATTATAGTGGATTGAGGTATGCATAACCTAAATCTTAAAAAATGTAAAAATATTACAAAATTTACATATATGTTATTGACTATAAGGAAGCATAAGGGGTAATATAAAAAGGAACAAAATCGTAAGAGTAATTTTATGATCGATTATTATTCTTGAATACCTAAATTTAAAAAAATAACAGTGCCATTAAATTTAGGCATGCATTTTTAAGAACGAAGTCAAATTGTCATCATTTTAAACATTTCAAATTGTCCCGAAATCTATGCATGTTTAGCAAAAAATGTGTAGATGCTTTTTTGTGGAAAATAAAATTTCCTATCTGCATGACACCTTTAAAATTAAAAAAAAAACTTTTTGTTGCGAAATAAATGCAAAAAATCGAATTAAAAAAAACGCTTTTTTCAGATATTTGTTCACAACTTTTTTCTAAAGCAAGATAGTTATAGACATTGCTTGAGAGAAAAGAAAGCTGAGCTAAAAGTGTACATTTAAACATGTTATTTACATAAGATGTGGAAATATGTCTCTTTTTATGTCCATAATTTTCTATTTAATGTAGTCTATGAAAAGAATATAATGCAATCAGTTTTGGTATACATTTTAGGGTTTTTGAAGGCAATGATTGCTAATAAACTAATAACAAAACAGATAAAATAAAATAAACATGTGTGTATGTTTGCTTACACCAAACCCAACCTCAAATAAAAAAAAATGTGAAGTGCCGCACCGCACAGATGGTGTCGCGTCGTCAAAGCATATGATGTGGTTGCCATTCACCCCTGTTGAAAGATGGTGTCGCTGACGACTCGTCGAAGTTCCGAGAACGCGCCTTTGGGTATATGCACATTTAGAGAGTAAAGTTTAGATATGTAAAGTGTGTTCAACAATATAGTGCCTACAATAAAAGGGGACTGATGGTAATAAACCACTTTTATTGCGATCGTCTGTCACGGTTTATTGTTTATGGTCAAAATTTGCATACAGGATCGGTTCTTGTATTTGGATAAGTATTTTCGGCCGAAAGGAGCAGGTAAAATAAAAGGTAATTATTCCGTATCGCTGTTTCGGCTGTTTTACAAAAATTTTTAAAAATTTCTTTTACAGGCTACTTATGTGGATACCATATAATAATAATCCGGTGGGGAGCTTCAAGAACATGTTTGAATATTTTGTTTTTTTTTATTTTAAAATTTAAAATCACCATTGATTTTCTTCATATAATGCGAAAACTCCACTTGATGACAAGCAACTTCTAGTGTGCAGTGTTGCCAAATCGGGGTCTTTTCTAATACGTCCCCGCATTTTCACATTAAAATATAAATAAGAAAAATAAAAAGCTGCCAAATCGGGGTATTTTCGAATACGTCCCCGCATTTTGACATTAAAATATAAATAAGAAAAATAAAAAGCTGCCCTAACTAACCAGAACTAACCATGACCGCCCTTTCTGGCCGATTTCCGTAGGGTCAGAATGGGCGGTCATGGTTAGTTCTGGTTAGTTAGGGCAGCTTTTTAATAAAAAAAATATTGAAACATATTTTTGGAGCTTCCCCACCGGATTAATATTATATGGTATCCAAATAAGTAGCCTGTAAACAGCGATACGGAATAATTACCAAATAAAATATGTCCTATAAATGGTACAAGTTTTTTTATTAATCCAGAATCAAAGACAAATGCTGTAGAGAAAAAGCAGAACGTAATGTATGTATACAACTAAAATATAGGTACTTGCATACTATTATACACTTAGAAACTATACCTAAAAACTAACCAGAACGTTGATCTGGTTCATGATTGTGAGTTAACTCACTCCTGGTTACTGTAAATTCGGCACCAACAGTATACAATTTAGCTAAACACTTTAAATTTTTCTTGATGCACCTCCAACGCACTCCACCACTCTTTAATACGTCTCTAGGTAATCCTACCATAAACATTACCCTCGGCCGAAATTACCTGTCATTAGATGGTCCCTTTGCTTTGGCCAGGTAGGCGAGGGGATTACCGGCCGAAATTACGCCCGCCGTTGTATTTGTATAATTTGGGTTGAGTATAATCATTTATATTTGTGTTCCCGTAGTGAGAGTTAGTCTGTGCTGTTTAATAATTTTTGTGAAAAATGTTTCGTCCTTGGGAAACTGCGACAGCGGCGCCCTGTGTTACTGTTTCTGTTCGACGACGAGTTTTATCCCTTGATGCCAAAGAAATCGTCAGACATGTTCATCAGAAGCTGGTCCAAAGGGGTTGGGCTTTTACTCCTGCTGTAAGAGAAACCAGCGATTTGACAGGGATACCGGAATCATCAGTGAGAGTTCACATTTCGAGGCCAATTCATCCGAGACGAAAACGAAACGATAGTGGTGTTTCCAGAACCACTGATGACGGTGATAAAGATTTGATAAGAAGAACTATCTACTGTATGTACGAAGAAAACTTGGTGCCTACTATCAGATCATTGCAAACAAGACTAAGGAGCTCCACTGAGATAAGGATATCAATTGGAAACCTATGGACACTTTTATCCAAACTAGGTTTCAAATACTGCAAAATTGACAAAAGGCAAGTTATTATGGAATCCCAAGGATTAGGAATGGCGTTTTGAATATTTGACTGCCATAAGTGATTACAGGTCTCTACAAAGACCAATAATCTATTTGGATGAGACCTGGTATGATACCCACGATACGCCGGCAAAAGGATGGACCGATGGAACAGTGCGATGCCAATCAAAAGCTCCATCGAACAAAGGAAAACGGATCACGATTATTCATGCTGGATCAGAAGATGGTTGGATTTCCAAACAGTTTGGGACTTTCGGCGAAGAACATTCAAGATTCGTCGTTGGATTACCACCAAGATACTACAGCCGAATTGTTCGAAGATTGGTTCGAAAACACTTTACTGCCAAATATTCCCCCGCATAGTGTCATAGTTATGGACAATGCCAGTTACCATAGTCGCCAATTGAAGAAGGTTCCAGGCTCTTCAAATACAAAAGCGGAAATCCAGGAATTTATGCTCCAAAACAACATCTACTTTGAAGAAGGATATAAAAAAACGCAGCTTTTAGAGGTTCTAAGGGCATTTAACATACAGAAGACATATGTATGTGACACAATTGCAGCATCCAAAGGACATACAGTTCTTCGTCTTCCTCCTTACTACTGCGTATTCAACCCGATTGAGCATATGTGGAGAAAACTAAAGAACAAAGTCCGGACCCAAAATACTACACCTACATTATGTCCTTCTGTAATTGCATTAATCCGGCAAAATATAGATGACCCAGACGCTGATTGTTGGAAAAGAACAATAAACCATGTTATAAAAGTGAAGGATTCATACAGGGCATTTCATACTAACATAGAACCCCTTATAATTAATGTAGACGACGATAGTGATAGTGAAACTGAATTGATATATTGAAAATATATGAAATTGAACTAACATATTATATTCCTTATAGCTTTAATTTTAATTGACAAAATTTATTATATGTATTTAAATTTTATATCGATATTTAAATGTTATTATAAAATAATAATTTATTGTTATAATGTAGACGACACTGACAGTGAAACTGAACTAAATTTTATTTTAATGTAAATTTAATTTATATTAAAATTTTTATTAAATTTTATTGTGAATATCCTTTAATATGCGATTCTATTAAAAAATTATTTTTGCAAATTTAATCCTGACCTGCATTCTTTACCCAAACTTGCCAATACCTGAGATATTTTTACCTAAGAAGTTTATTATCACCATCAGTCCCCTTTTATTGTAGGCACTATATTGTTGAACACACTTTACACTGCATGTAAATGGGTAAAACAATATTTAGATATCTCCTGAAAATTTTCAGGAACATTATTAGTAAATCTAAACCCACATAATACATTAACTTCATTTGGGAGGGGTAAAAAATGTATTACTATATTTTTACATAAAATATATATTTAAAATCCAAATATAAAATAGGTACAAATGTATAATTACATATAATACATTTATTATTCTAAAACAGCCCTTCAATCTCTCCAGTTTCAATGTTAAGGTCAATATCGTAAATAGCTGGACGTGTTGGCAAACCAGGAATTTTATTGATCTAAAAAACAAGCAGTAAATGTTAAAAACAAGAATAAACAGGGAGGTATTTTTAAATGGCAAAAACTGAATGATCCAAAAATGTGCACATTTATCAAAAATGCTTGATTGCGCGATTTTACACAATGTATACAGAGTGATATTAGGCCAGACCGCTTTCATTTTTTTTTCTGTATTCTTGGTTTCTATGTTAGATGTGGTTGTAGGTTAATTTCGTGTGTTATAACTAAACGCAAAACTTGGTCATTCTTTAAATAAAATTCTTTAAAAATCCGCGTATTTTCATCTCTAATTGCCGACAGGCAGTTTAATTATCTGCTCAGCAATAAATAAAACTATTGTCTTTTTTCTACATAAATATTTGGGAATTTATTGTTATTTATTTTTGGCATTCCTTGACAACTGCCTCAGTTCACTGTGTCAAGTTTCACTAGAATCGCAGCGATCCTTTGGGGAACGTTAGATCCATAAGACACAGCTTTCACTACTCGGTGGTCACTCTGATGTCTGACTACAGACCATGTTAGATCATCTGACATATACATAAGTGACATCTTTTTCAGTGTTTATTTTTAAGACGGTTCCACAGTCTAGACACTAAGGATGAAGGAATGAACAAAAAGGCTGCATAAGAATGGAATTCTGTGTTGCTCTATTGGGAACTGCTAGAGAAAGTTTGTTTGTGAGAGTTTGTCCATTATTAAGACGAACTGCTTTATGGATGGAATCTAGAATGCTAGAAGTTGTGGAAAACGGGGTTTGATTTAGTATGCAGACAGATTGTCCAGATTAGAAGGGGAGAAATAGTTTCTGACTCGAAAAGGAATTTTAGCTTTACTTAATAAAGCTACTGTGATTATGGATATAATACATTTATGGTCATAAGTCATGGGCGGCTTTAGGAATTTCAATTTTTTATATATACAAGTTGCTATTGGACTCAAGGGGAACAATTTGGTAAAGAAAATTTTTATTTTGGAATTTGTAAAAAACGTGCAGCGCTTTTAGAGAAAAATGTAAGTTTAAAAGCACATTCACTGTTTGTTCTTAAAAATTATATAATTTTTAGTTAAACAAGAAACAAAATTACCGTCATTTTTAAAATTTTGATTTTTTTTTAAATTTGAAAATACCATCCTAAATAGCTATAAACCAGGTAACCCAGCGGACTTGTAACTAGAGATGGGTAACTCGATCATTCACTGACGATCGAATCAATCATTGACCGATTTCTAAAATGATCCAATCTTTTCAATCGTTTATTCAATCAATCATTTTTATAAGCGTACCAAACCAAACGTCCCAGCGAGGGTTGATCGGTCGATATTTCGATATGGTGACACATGGCACACTGGACTGGTTATTGATTGTAACAATACTATCATCGATCGAATGATTGCAAGCGGAGTGGGCGAAGCAAAGCCAGTCGCCAGCCAGACAACACAACTTCATTCGTTACATTACTTTCCGTCTTTCAGTCGGGTAGTGATTCGATCACTGCGAGCGTACGGGATTCGATCGTTCAATATTCATAAACGATTCGGTCACTGTGATCGAATCATTCACGATTGACGCTTCTCTACTTGTAACAGCTGATCACTTTCTTATTTACAAAGATATTATGCTACATATAGGAGGGTTTTTATAGCGGATAGTTGATAGGTGACAATGTTACCTTTGCTTTTAAAGTTGCGTCAAAAAATTATTTATTCAAATATGCTTCAGTTGGGAACTTTTATTCAAAATACGAAAAATCTAGTGACTCACCAATAACATCAACCGGGCCAAAACAATATAAAGCACAGATACCCTCTGTTTTTTCAAAATCACAGCATACAACGCATTAATATAGTCCAAGCTGTATATTAAGACCCACTGAAACTTATTTTAATTTAAAGTATTTTAGACCATTTTAAAAAGAAACATTGTGGTACATAATTGAAAAGAGAAGTTTAAGCCAAATCTGTTATGGCAAGAAAAACATACCGGGTGGTATTTAAAGAAAAATAAATTTTAAGTTATTTTCGCTTAAACCGGAAGTCGCAACAATAAATTATACTTGTCACGTGTGTCAAAAACAAGAGGCTTTGGACTGCTTGGTGAGGATTTACCGAACAGGGTAAAAAATCATTAAATAATTGAAAACTTACTTCTCCAGTAGATGGAATAATAAATCCTGCCCCAATAGATGCCGATACGTCTTTTACATCCAAGGTGAAACCAGTCGGGGCACCCTTCAAAGCTGGATTACCACTCAGTGATAATTGTGTCTTCGCCATACATATTGGCAAATTACCATAACCCTAAAAAAATAAATGATATGGAACATCCTAAGTCGTTGTACAGTACAAAAAAATGTATGTTTATTTTTATTAATTTTTATTAATTTTATTAATTATTTTTTATGCATCGTCTCTAAGAATGAATACGAAAGTATTTTTGAAAAAATTATTCCTAAAAAGTCATTTATGTTCCTAGAATTCGGGTAAAAATAAAATATAACATTTTTTTATAGAATATTTCTACTTTAGTTATCTCATGTAGAAACGGGGGTCATAGCTCCTTAGACGATTATGATTAAATTTTCTTAAATAAAATAAATTACTTTATTACGTTTTAATAAATAAACTTAATAAAAACTAAAATGTTATGTTCTTGAATTGGTGTTATCTACTATGAATACTATATAACATCAATCCAAAAACACAATTTTTTAATTTTTATTAAGTTTATAAATTTGAAAAAACAGAAAAATATTTATGTTTTTAGTAATATTGTCGCAATACACATAACAATTTAAATTTTTACAAAATTTAAAATAAATATATATTTTTCTATATTCTGGAGAAAGGCCAAATAATCTTTCAACTAAAGCAAACATTACATAACTGGTAAAACATGAAACAAGGTAAAAATAAAAAACAAGAGAAATAAAGAGTATGGTGTGTTTATCTACCAGATTTAAAACACGTTTCTTATCACAATATTTATAACTTTTTTATTCAACTATTTATGTTGCAGACAATCACAACTGAAGATCTCAGTAAAACCATCACATACTTCTTATAATTTATGTGCCTAAGGATGAATTTGTTGGAGCTTTAAGAACGACGAAACCTCCTTTGTAAAAATTAAAGTAGATCCTACCAAAATGCATATTTAATTAAAATGTACTAATCCAAAACCACTTTATTCATTTCCTATTATTTTAAATTGAAATTATGGAAATTGATCCGGTAATAATTTTATTTTTTTAAAGATACGTCAGATAATTAAAACTATTTTTATTTACAAACATGCATGTAATAATGACATTTCACCTATCTTTGAAAGGTGGAAAGTTGACGTTTTTTGACTTCTACTTTCCACCCGGGTGGAAAGTGCTCACCTCGGCTGCGCCTCGGTCTACTAACGCATCTCTCGACAGAAATTAAACACTTTCCACCAGGGTATGTAATATACTATTGTCGTCAAGTGCTACTAAGTTAAATTATAAAATATACAGCTAATAAACACTACATTTTCTCTTGCGTGTTGTATTTAATTAATCACCTACTTCATCCCATAGTTTGTTTATTATGATGATTTCTACCTTTTTGGTACCACAAAGCGGGCCTAATGAATATTTAACTTATTAAAATGTCTAAATTCATAACGCATCCACACCTGATAAAAGCGAAGAAAATACACGAAACAATTATCGACGCTCTTATCTTTGCTCGGCTTCCAAGCGTGTCTCTACTCGTTACTGTACTATAAACACTTGCATATGAAATTACGAGGTACTTTCCGCTTCGCCATATCGCCGCTAGTAGTACTTTACGATAATAATAATCATTTATTTTTCCAGAGACATTTACAATAAATTTATGGATTTCGTCAATAGACACATAATAATATTACAGTACACAATGGCAGTGCACTTGGTAGTATATACACAAAAACTTTAAAAACCAACATTAACAATAAGGATATAAAAATTATAAAAAAATTACATTAAAAAAAAAATTAAGCATGCCGAGAAATACTCATCCAAACTATAACTCAAATAAGGTTTGATTGGTTTTTTAAACTCGTGAAGATTTTTAGCATCTTTAATATTTAGTCAGTTTATTAAATACTTTAATTCCCAAGTATTCTGGCGACTTTTTTGTTACGTTTAATCGCCCGAAAGGAACTCGCAGACTATCCCCAAATCCGATGAAATGACTATGCACATCACTGGCTTTAGGTATTCTTGTCATATTCAGAAAAATATATTTTGACAGTTCATATATTAAAATCCCCGGAAGAGTAAGTATACCCAGATCTTCGAATCGAATCTCGACCTGCAGCTTGTCTTCGGAGTGATTCCCAGAATGCATCGTAAAATGCGTTTCTGTACAGTAAAACTGACTGAGCAGCCGACGAAGAGCTCCAAAACACTATGCCATAATAAATACGTGATGCAATATGTGCACTATAAACTGAAAGAATTTCTCTAGTAGATACTACAGTTTTAAGATTTCTAATTAAATAACAAAATTGGTTTAATTTAGAGCAAAGCAAATTACAGTGTTCTTTCCAGTTAAGATTCTGATCCAAGGTCAAGCCTAAAAATTTGGTAGAGTCTGATCTTACAATGGCATCATTGTTTATTTTAATATTTAGGTCCAAACATTGTTTATTTTGCGGGACATGAAATCTAAGATATGTTATCTTAGAGCTATTTAAATGCAAAGTATTTTTAAAAACCACTCATACAGTCTGCACATACCCCCATTACAGGAATCCTCCAGACCACCGCCGGCATGCGCCGATTTAATAAAAGTTGAATCATCCGCGTACAAAGACATTGGCCAATCTGCGTTTACCGCCGAGGTTATGTCATTTTATAAGTGATTTCACTAAAAAGAATGTAACTAACCATTTTACACTCAGAAATTATTCCAATTTTAAACCATCTGGTCATAATAAGCAATGTTAATGTTATTTTTAGAGGTAAAACTAAATTTATTTGGTCTTTACCTGTTCCTGATATTTCTTTAGCTTTTCTTCCGCTACTGGTGTGTAGGAGACATTTCCAGCACCATACATTTCTTTGGCAATTATTTCAATCTTCTTTTTCAACTCCAAATCAAGATCATACAGGAATTTAAAGTTGCTTGGCTGATTAACGGCCCGGTTTACAGCTTTAGCGAGGTCTTCCGCACCATCACTACCCAGGGCCCAGTGTTTGGTTAACACTACATCATATGCTCCTGCTTTTTTAAGCTCCTCCACCAGGAGCTGAACCTCGGCGTCTGTGTCATTCCTAAAATAATATAAAAATATAAATTGAAAGCACTTTCTACTGCAGTGTTAAGGCAAAGGGAAATGTTTCCTAGACTGGTAGCGTTAAGGTAATAGAGTAAAAACTTATCATTCATTCTTAAATTTGAACTATAAAATTTAAGGTATGATCTGGGTTAATTTATAAACATTTAAAATACTTCATTATGACTACTAGCCTTTTCTGGTCATTAGAAAATGTGCAATTTTTGGTGGATTTTGTTTTAATAAAAAATAAAAGCTAAATTAATGACTTTTTTTTATTGAAAAACCTTTAGAATATCACCCTTGGTAGCGCAAAGATCGGATTTTTTTGTCATGATTTAGTTTCATATGGGCCAAATTTAGTTTATTCCTGGTTGACTGTAAAAAAGTTTGTATCAACGTTTGGTCATTTTTAGTAACTTTGACGACAGTCGGGATTCTTGAAAGGCAGAACTTTTACATAACATAATATGTATGTATCAGAATGAAAACAATTTACGGTGTTCACTGATATATCGTTTATCATTAATATGGGTAAAAATATTAAAAACATTTAACATCAATTTGTTACTTACGTATGATGATTTATAGCAACAACCACAGGAACTCCGTACTTGCTACCATTACTTATATGTTTAATAACATTTGGCAATCCAGCCCTAAGAAGTTCTAGGTTTTCTTCTGTGTATTCTGGAGCAAGTGGACTACCAGGTGTGACTGGTGGACCACCACCGTGCATTTTAAGTGCTCGAATTGTGGAAACTAATACTACCGCGTTGGGTATATCCCCGGATGTTCTACATTTAATATTGAAAAATTTCTCCATGCCTAGAATACATTAAAACATTAAAAAATAATTTCTTCTTGAAAAAGTTTCTTTAAATATGGTTCCGAAAATGCATAGTTTTTGAGATACAGAGTGTTATACTTTTTTTAAAAAATATGTTTTTTGTAATTATCTTAAATACACTATAAACATTTTCTTAAAATTTGTCAGTGTTATTTCTAGTAATAAGGGCCTAAATAAGTTAAAATTAAGTTCAGTAGCGTCTTAGCAGGTAGGTAGGTAGGTAGGTTTAAAGTGAGTGGGTATAACACCCTTCCACCGCGACCGATCGGTCTATTGTGGCTCACACCTTTTTATATTTCTCCCACCAGGTCCAGACTCCTAATAAATCTGATGATCCTGTTGGGAGAGAGATCTTTCACCTCCCCCGGCAACAAGATGTCATTGGCGAGGATTGCAAATCTTAGTCGTGCCATTGCTGGGCACGAACACAGTATGTGTTCTGCCGATTCATCCCCCTCCATGCATATGCGGCACTCGGCGTCTTCCGCTAGGCCGATCTTGTGCATGTGGTATTTCAATCTGCAGTGCCCCGTGTACAGTCCCACTAGAGTTTTAAGGTGTACCCTTGATTACTCCAGTAGTTTGACAGTACATTGTTGGTTCGGTGTCTTTGTGTCCAAGCTGATATGAACTGCTTGGCCATTTCATAAGATATACCGATGATCGGTTCCGGCCCTGTGAATTTTGTTTCCGCCCCCTTTTGGCAAGGAGGTCTGCGGATTCATTACCCTCTAGGCCGGTGTGTCCAGGTATCCACAGTAGTGTAACCTTATTGTTTTGACCCATTTGGTCAGCGCATCCTTGCAATTCCAGCCGGTTTTCGAATTGCACCGGCTGGATTCAAGAGCCTTAAGAGCTGCTTGACTATCGGAGAATATTTTAACTGTCTTACGTGTGCAGAGCCGGTCAACCAGCGATCTAGCACACATCTCAGTAGCAAATACCTCCGCTTGAAATAAGGTTGCGAGAGTGCCCAGGCTGAAGGAAAACTCTGCCCTCGGCCTTTGTCCATATATTTCAGCTCCAACACCGTCCTTGGTTTTGGAGCCATTGGTGTACCAACAGATGTCAGCCCGGAGCAGGTCGGTCGTTTTTCGACTCCAGTCCTCCCTTTGTGAGTAGACTACACTGTAGGGCCGGTTGTAATTGGTTGCTGTAGGCATTATGTCTGAAGGAATTCCCAGTCTGTCACATTTCAGGACATTCCTGAGGAGACTGGTGCTCTCCATATGACACGCCTGCGGTTTGTTACTGACCGCTTGATAGAGTCTGTAGGTTGCCCACCTTGCCTCTCTCTCCAAGTAAATATGGCGTCTTAGGAGACACCTGATAGAAAATAATTGTGAAACAAATATACGTCACCGACTTTTTTTCCATTTTTTAGATTAAACAAATAAAAATACAAGTTTCTTTGTCTCCTGATATTTTTTCCCATCTTGCTTTGTTTTCGAGAAAAAAAATTAAAACCAACTCATTGAAAGTCTTTAAACCTCATTAATAGTTACCCCTAGTTGCAAATTGAAATGTGCAACTAAAGTTTTTTTTTTTCTTTTTAATGGGGTCCAGAGACTTGCAATGAATTAACTTTATTTTTTTTTCTCAGAAAGGCTGCAAAATAGAAAAAACATCAGAAGACATAAAGGCTGTATTTTTAGTTGCTTAATCTAGAAAAATAAATAAAAATTGCAAAAAATTAGTGTCGTACATTTTTTCACAATTATTTTCGATAAGGTGTCTCCTAACATGCCTTTGGACTTAATAACTTTAATTTAATTAGGCCTAAATTGGACACTAATTTACAGAAATAATAATGAAATATTTTAAGAAAATCGGCTACAAGCTAAATATTTGCATATAAGGCCTTATAATATTTTAAACTTACCAATATCGGATGCGAATCCAGCTTCAGTAACTACAATACCATCTTCTCCAACCAACTTCAGTGCAATTTTATCTGCGATTACAGAATTTGCACCATGAGCAATGTTGGCGAATGGTCCTGCATGTACAAATACTGGTGACCCTTCAAGTGTTTGCATCAAAGTTGGCTCCACTGAATCCCTCAGCAATACCATTAGAGCTCCGGTTATTCCGAGGTCGTCAGCAATTACCGGATTACCTTTTCTGTCAAAAGCGACAACCATTTTTGCCAGTCTCTCCTTAAAGTCTCCCAAATCCTTTGCTAACGCCAAAATAGCCATTATTTCGCTGGCTACAGTGATCATGAAACCAGTTTTCCTGGTTATGCCTTTTTCTGTTGGGGACTCCCCAATTGTAATTTCTCTTAGGTATCTGTCATTGATGTCCACAACTGAAATATAAATCTTTATGCAGGAATTTATAAGGCGTTTCGAAATATGTACAATAGTTTTTATAGGTTAATCGAACATCGGACATAAGATTTTTAATGTATCTGTAAAAAGTACAATCTAGAGGATTTAAATCTGGTCTTCGTGATGGCCATGATAGTAGGTCTGTTTGTTATTTAGAAATAGTTTACACTTTTTGCACACACCCAGTGAAAGGGATGTGAAAGATCTCTCTCCCAACAGGATCATCAGATTTATTGAGAGTCTGGACCTGGTGGGAGAAATATAAAAGGGTGTGAGCCACAATAGACCGATCGGTCGCGGTGGAAGGGTGTTATACCCACTCACTTTAAACCCACCTACCTACCTACACACCCAGTCCTAAATTACATATTCGATAAGAGCGCTTTATGTAAAATAGTGTACAGGGTGTCCCAAATTCGAGCCTCATAATTGAAATATCGGAAACTTGAAGAGATACGAAGTCGGTTAAATCGCGAATAATCGGTTTGTTCCAAAAGGCTTCGGAAGTATTCAAATTTTTTAAACTTTTAAGGTGGCATTTTGATCAGTATCAAATTGCGCAACTTTGCCTCCATTTAACCGACCTCGTATCTATAAGTTTCCGAGATCCCAATAATGAGGCTTGAATTTGCAACACCCTGTACACTATTTCTGCCCTTCCGCTGTGTTCACACGTCGTTGTTGTGGATGGGCCCAGTAGGATCTTTTGGAACATGCACTAGAGTTGCTGGTTATCGGCAATAGGGAAAAGGGTTTCCCTGGCTTTAAACAGAAAGCGGATAGGTCCGTTTTCATGGGGTAAGGCCGGAGATGCGGCCTCAGAAGAAACCTCTGGTTCGTGTAACAAGGACCTGGTAGCTACCCACGTCACTAGACTGGGAGAGGAGGGCATGACGGATCTAATCGTCGGCTCGTCATACTCTCCAGGAAACAGGGACATCAGAACACATATTGTGCTGGTGTCCCGTAGCGACACGAGTAAGAGGAGATGAAAGAACTCTCTTCCAATCTGATATCGGATTAATTAGAGGTCTGATCCTATTGGGAGAAATTTAAAAAGGTGTGAGCCACAATAGACCGAGCGGTCGCAGTGGAGGGCGTAAGAAGTCCACTCACTTTAAACCTACCTACCCTTATTTCTGAATAACAAACAGACCTATTGTTTAACAGAACATAATAAGACAAAGGAAAGAGTAGATGAGGCTCCCTCTTGTCTTTGTTTAAAGAATAAAAATGTTCCGTGTAACAACCAAACACACAATTAAAACTAAACAAAATTTTGAACCATTTATCACAGCTTACTTAGCTGTGCATTTATCATAACTTAAAGTTTTATAATAAACGAATATTACTGTTATCAGTTGAAACTAAAAAATGCAAAGGATGCCACTAGTACTGAATTGACCTGACAGTATCTAATCCCTACACCCCATATTAACGTTAAACTGGTGCGCATCTTAGATTTCCTAAACGAATATAAAATATTTTTCTATTATTATATCTATTACGATAATATTATTATTTAACGCCTTAAAATTAAAATAATGCATAAAAATGATTAATCATATAAGCATTACCTCTTGTCCATATAACGTGGTTTGGGTCAATATCCAGCCTGGCAAATCTAGATTTCTCTTCGTCAGTTAAACTATCTGGATCAGTCTTATTAATTCCTAACCGTTGTAATCTTCTTAGTTGAATATTCGAAAACTTTCGCACACCCTTAATTCTTGGCACCAGACGGTCGTAAAGGGCCTGGTCTTTTTGCGTAGCTTCATGGAATATTCTAGCGTCAAGCTGAGCTGCTAATAAATTATTAGCTGCAGTTATAGCGTGAATATCACCAGTTAAATGTAGATTCATATCCTCCATGGGAATAACTTGCGAGTAACCCCCACCAGCAGCACCACCTGAAATAAGAATGAAATTGTTAAATGTGAAATTAGATAAAGTCCTAAGATTCTAAAAGTATCACAGGCGCCTTTTGAAAGGGTATATAAAGATATTTTAAAATCACAGTTTTTCTTCTTGCATTACCTAGACATAATAGAAGAAACTTGGCAACAAAAGAAGTAGTTATTTGTACACTATGCTAAATGAAATAAGTATCACTTTGAAAAAAATCTCATTACTAAAAAATGTAAAGATTTTATGTCAGACTAAATTAAATTGTAAATATTCCTGAAGTAACCGAAATGAATGAGTTTTCATCCACATATTTTTTTTTAGAAGCCAAAAACCTTTTTAACAATCGGATAAAAGATAAAGTCCTCTCTTGCCCAAATGGCAGTAAATCGTTTTGGTCCTTTGCCAAAAACATTAGTCAAAACTTTTGCACAAATTCTTTTCCAACCCTAATCTTTGAAGATGTAATTGTTTCTACCTCTAAAGGAAAAGCCGAACTATTTTCTGCCAATTCTACCCTCGGTCTTCCCGTTAATATTTCTCTTCCAACAATTACCCCTGTTCCGCATAAAATGCCCGATATCATTTTTAAAGTCAAATAGATTAAGAATATCCTTTCTTCTTTTAATACTAAAAATCGTCTGGGCTAAATGAACAGCAATCGTCCTAAAAAAATGTGCTTCTGAGCTTGCACCCATTTTAAGTCGCCTCTTTTGAATCTCTTACGACTTCGGCATTTTTTCCAAGTGCTGGAAAGCTGCACGTGAGCAACCTGTCCCCAAGAATTGATGCACAACTCTCCCTTCTAACTATAGACACAAAATTTTACATGACAGACAGTATGGATTCCGTCACAGAAGATCCACAGCTGATCTTATTTCCTTTGTCCCACACAAGTCTTTAAGTTTCTTGGTGAATCCCAAATCGTTGCTGGTTATTTTTCATTTCTAGTTAACGCAAGTGTATCCCCAAACCGATCTCAAATATGTCCTATAAGGTATAACTAAGGGCTAGTGGATATCTGATTCATAACCTCAACTGCCCACTAAGATTATCTTTTAAAAAAATATATCCATCAACATAATTTTTAATTGTAGATAGTACACGGTGATCATTTATAACGTCCCCCCCTCTTATAACTTTTTTATTTTTCGCATTAAACAAAAATGTTGAATACAAGGGTTGTACAGAATTATGTAAGCTATTTGCAGGATATATTTATATATATATATATATATATATATATATATATATATATATATATATATATAATATATATATATATATATATATATAATAATATATTATATATAATAAATATATATTATATATATATATATATATATATATATATATATAAAATATATATATATATATATATATATATATATATATATATATATATATATATATATATATATATATTATTGCAGAAATACGTGACAGGTTAAAGTTATATTTTTTTAAATGAAACACCCTGTATATTGCAAATTTTTTTGAATCTTCTAAAAATTCTGAATATTTCGTGAATACCATGTCCTAAATGTGATAGTTTTCGAAATATTCGCATTTTAACAAAGCAGCTACATTCAAAAATAAATATTCTAGATTTTAGTTCTTAGGTGGCAGTGAATTAGGTGGTCGCGAAGAAACAACAGTTTTGTTTATTACTGACAGTTACAGATTTAGTAAATAATTATATTAAGTTAACGAAACATTTTTTCGATAAAAATGCCTTAAAAAACAATTTTGCAAATATTTATTAAAACAAATAAAAGCGTTAAATTGGCTCCAAGGGAACTCAGCAGAATTAACCCCCGGATGCACGTTCCAGACAAAAAAAAACTGAACCTATGAAAAATTTCAACAAACATCCAGTCTAGCGAGAAAGAAAAGAACAATGCAAAGAAATAAAAACAGTGATTTAAATATACTGCTAAAAGTTTAAAAGGAGAGCTTGATGGGAGGATTCAAAATACTCCTGACAAAACAGGGTATAAATCTTTCAAAATTAGGCCTACAACAAAATTAACGCCGAGACACCGAGAAAAAGGGTAGAATTTTGCCGAACTATGTTACAAAAATCAACTTGAATAATAATTACTTGAAAAATGTATTTTGGACTCACGAGTCATCATTTGCAACTAGTGGTATGATAAACAGGAAAAATACTAGACACTGGGCCACAGTAAATTCCCACTGCTATAGGGAATTTCAATTTCAAGGTCGCCAAACTGTCAATGTATGGTGTGCTATTTTAAATAACCGAATAATAGGTCCCCATTTCTTTAACGTTGCTTTAAACGAAAATAGTTATTTGAATTTTCTCCAGCAAGAACTAGATGACTATTTTGATGAGCTTCCGTTGGAACAAGAGAGAAACATCGTCTTCCAACAAGATGGCGCTCCTCCTCACAGTGTAGTAACTATTAAAAATTTTCTTAACCAAAGGTTCAATGAGTGGATTGAAAAGGATGCACCAAAAAATGGCCACCTAACAGAACTGACTTGACGCCGATGGATGCATTTTTATGGGGAACGCTAAAAAATTTAGTGAATGCAAATACCATTAAAAACAGTGAAGATTTAAAAGAACTTATTAGAACCGAAATTCAAATCCTAAATAAAGATTATAGCCAATCTATCACTGCCGCAGTAGAAAGGTTACGAAGAACTTATATCAAATGTATTGGAGAAAACGGGGGCCCAGTTGAGCAATTTAATTTGTCAAAACTTCATGTTTTCTTGTATCGTTGTTCTGGATATTAAATTGTTTTCGATTTTGTTTCTCACTCTACAATAAGATTATTTATATTTTTTGTATCGAAAAAATGTTTGCATGTTCTTAAGCTTTAGTAGTATATTTAAATCTCTATTCTTTAATTCTTTCAACTGCCAACGCTATTATTTGTTTTAATAAATGTTTGCAAAATTAATGGTTTTTCCCTTTCTGAATAAGGCTTTTTTATCGAAAAAATATTTCATTAAATAAATCTAATTACTTACTAAATCTGTAACTGTCAATAATAAACAAAAATGTTGTTTCTTCGCGACCGCCTAATTCACGGCCACCTAAGAACTAAAATCTAGAATATTTACTTTTGAATATAGCTGTAACATATCAATGGTATAGTTCCTAAAATGTACTCCATGAATGACAAGTTTTCACTTTCAAAACATCGGGTCTTTTGAACCATCAGGACAACATATTCAAAACAAAGAATCATCTGATAACCCGGCTCGTTATCATTTAATTTCGTTCAATAAACATCATCATCATCGTCATAAGCCCAATTGCGTCCACTTCTGTACATAATCCTGTCGTAATCTGTCCCACTCATAGCGGCACTGCGCCGACTGCATCCAGTTCGGTGTGATGCGTTTTATATCATCGGTCCATCTTGTTGGCGGACGTCCCCTACTTCGGTAGGCCTCATTTCACGATCTCCATTCAAAGATAAGAATCTGGCCCATCAATGAACATATCCACAACATAAAGAAGGAGTGTGTAAGTGAGTACGATGCTGCGTTGTTGTTCTATCCCTGCTAATCGTCTAGATCTCGATCCTATCTCAAAAGCGATTTCTAAAGGTCTGAGTCTTGTTAATATTCTGTCCCAGGCGATGTTCGTGTTATCGGGCTGGCTAATATGGATTTTAAATTACTCTGTTTACTAAAATACGGTTATGGCGAACAGTAGAAAGCGTACAGATGGACTATATTGACTTCTTGTTATTTTACTAAACTCCAAAAGAATTTAATTGTCTTCTAAGCTTTTTTTTTTCCTATTCATTTTACCCAATACTATCAAATCAAAACTTGTTTAATGTAATTATAGGTGTACATTATATAAATTACACTAACTATAAATCTAAAACTCTCAAGCACAGCCTAAAAAAGGCTTAAGATAAATGTGAACTGTGTTTATCAGAAATAAAATTTTATAAAAATAAATAGTCCAGTAAATGAAGCAACAAAGCTGTAAATAAAAAAAATAAAGATCGCCTTGTAATCTACAAAAATGGTCCTTATAATTTTTTTTCAAAAATCGATAGTTTTTCAGATAACGGGACCCAAAAGTCCCCTTATTTCAGCTGCCGCTCTACCTCTAGAATGCCGCTATCTTTATGGATTCACTTATAAGCGGGCGGACGAATTGTTCCATTACTCGGGCAATAATGTACATTTTTTAATAATTTAATGTTCACCGAAATGGGAAAACCCGATAGGTCATTGCATATGAGTTTGGGTCCATTCTGATTTTTTCCAGAATATTAAAAAAAAGCGGTCAAAGTTTTTTTTCATAATATTTTGAGAGTATCTCATTAATTTATTGATATTGAAAGAATGGTTTGTTATTAACATTTCTTTTTTATAATGAGATCTTAGCAAGTGTTCAATGATCCCAGAAAATTTCCTTCACCATCTTTCTTGCATTTTGATAAACAATTGTTTTGCCCACCTGCATTTTTTAGCCGTTAAGCCACATCTATCCAGTGTGAAATGTTATGGATTTTTCGACGGCCGGTTTTGCGAAAAATATTGGTGTTTCGAAAAAAATGGTAAGGACCATTTTTGTAGATTTCGAGGTGATCTTCATTTTTTGTCTAAACAAAAATTCTTTAATTCGCATTTTTGGCAGATATTTGCGGGAAACTCATTTTTGGGACTTTGGGGGCCATTTTCAGCGGGTTCCCACGTCGGAATCGTGATAAACTTTTCTCGCTCAAGCATCGCGAAGACCTAAAATTGCGCCACAAATGAAAACTGTACAGATTTATTTACAGCTTTGGGTACTTTCAGGTCTTCAGTTATTGGACTAAAATGGATTTCGTTTATTTCCTTCAACAAAAAACATTTTGAAAATGCCTATGACCCTAACTTATTTTACACATGATTTAACGTCGTGCTGTCACTGCTTTTTCACAAGGGCATCTTTACCCGACAATAACATCGAAAATCCTTTGGCGCAACTGAAAAGACCGACAAAACATGGATCGTCCCAAACCTGGTTCGATCGCGGCCGTGTTCGCCATATCGCGCGGCAGCCTCCCTACATGGGTATGCGGCTTAAAACAAAAAGTGTCTTTAATTTTCTATAAGTAAATGTAAAATATTCCACTATTTATTAATATTAATGTGTAATATTTCTAACCTTTAATTCCAAAAGTAGGACCTTGTGATGGTTGCCTCATGGTTGCAAAAACATTTTTCCTTAATTTTGTTGACAGAGCCTGTGCTAGACCCATCATTGTCGTACTTTTTCCTTCACCAAATGGTGTGGGTGTTATACTAAAACATAAATAATTACCTTAAAACTAATTTAGAAACTTTAGAGTATGTTGAAACGGGATTATGGATATTTTTATTATTTCGGACTGTCTTCTTTGAGAATTTTTAAGGTTCTATTTAATAATCTAAAATATACAATAGTTTATACAGGTTGGTTTAGTTTTAATTGTGAAGCTTGAGGATAGACAGAACTTCAAGAAATGTTTTTTGTAATATAGGGCGTTGAAGTTTTAAAAATTATTTTTACTATTTGAAAATAACTTTGAGATTCTTAATAAATTTGAGCCATTTTATATTTCATACAGAGCTTAAATTTAAGTATGTATAATTAAATACTTCTTTTTTCCTTTATGGTATGCGTATGAATTCCTGTACTGCAGGGGTTCCCAATTTTTTTCAGTTTGCGGCGCTCTTACAGGTTTATTATTTTGTCAGGGCGCCCTCACTCGCAATATGTATACAGTCGTGTCCAAAAAAGTGTTGCATATGTTGTATAAAGTATGTGCCCCTGATTACTCCTCGCAGCGCCCTGGGGCGCTGCGTCGCACACTTTGGAAACCACTGCTGTACTGCCTTTAGCTACCAAAAAGTGACACGCCACTTTTTTAAATTTTTTTTTTCGAAGGGACATTCAATCCTGCACACAAAACCTTTTTTAGCAGTTAATGGTTAAAACCGACAAACTTTCCAAACAAACTTTAACATTTAACATTAGTATTTTGATAAGAATTTTAAAAGGTTAATAAATATTTGCAACATCAACTAATATTATTTACTTACCCCGTAACAACTACATATTTTCCATTGGGATGGTTTTGCAGCCTTTTAAGAACTGACAAGGACACTTTGGCTTTTTTACTTCCATACTGTGATACTTCGTTGGGGAATAATCCTATTTCTGTGGCTAGTTCCATAATATTTTTGGGTTCTTGTGCTCTTGCTATGTCAATGTCACTAAAAATATGATCACTAAAGTCAAAAATATGATGCAACATTAATGGCCTAGTAACTTTTTAACAAGTTTCTATCACAAAAACAGATAAGTCAGGCATCAACATGTTGCGTAACTTGCTTTTTTAAATTTACCTTATTTAGATTTGTTTCCTTTACTTACAAAAAAATGTGTGATAACCAAAACTTTATTTAAAATAATTAGGTTGATGCTGGGGACTCTTAGAGAAACCGGCAAATATTTTTTTTTTCACTTCTCGAGTTACGGAAAACTGATTTTTGTGTTCAAATAAAGCTTCAGAAGTGTAAAAACAAAAGAAAAATGTCTATTTTTTATATGTTTAAACAAGTTAAAAAGGTCATTAAAATGTTAAGACCAAGTTACATAAAACCCTAGATCTTAGTTATTGATAATCATTTTAAATAAAATATTTTAGGAAAAAAAATAAGATTTTTTAATAAATATAAGGGTTAAGTTTAAACAAAGCTTTCATAGTAGTAAATTTAATTTATACTACTGTAAAAACAGATGATTTTAAAATTTTATCTACACCGCCTAAATTTACTTTAACCAATCGCTGCCTTAAAATGTACATAGTAATGCTTAAAATTTCAACTTAAGGTTAATTTAGAAACTTGTCGCTGACTTTGACGACGTTGCCTTTCGATGTTAAAGTATTCAGTTTACGAGAGTTATTTATAAAACGGCATCGATCTACGTTGGCGCTGATCCTGGCGTTGGAGATTTAGTTCAACTTCGGGGCCGACGTTTGCTTTAGAGCTAGTAGTAATTTTTTGTATAGATTAAGGTTGGTAGTATGTTAAAGAATAATGAAAAATTTTACCGTACTTTAAAAATATTTATTTTTAATGTTTTTATTTTTATAAATCGTTTAACTCTTTTTTACTTGGCACTGGTAGCTGTAATTAATTTGTCAATAAGTAAGAAAGAGTTAAACCTAACTTATTATCTAAAGACAATATTACCTGTTCACAACATTATCAAAGCTTAATTTTATTAAAATGTGAGGGAAAAGTCACTAGAGACCCGTACACGCCTTCCGGGTTTATAAGACTAAATCTATCGACTTTACGATACACATACGGCCGAGTGATGATCGCGTTGTTAAATTTAGCAATGGACTTAGCAATTGTTAAAAGTTAACAACGGTTTAGAATGTTTAACAAAAGGTCATTGTCAGTGTTATTCAATGATTTTAGTAGGCAACCTGTCAAAACCTGACATTTTGTTAAACATTCTAAACCGTTGTTAACTTTTAACAATTGCTAAGTCCATTGCTAAATATAACAACGCGATCATCACTCGGCCGTTAGAGATTAATTTTTATCACCATAAAAATTAAAAAGTTCAAAGTCAAATTCAGAAATTATTTTCAGTTTTTAGGGCACACTGTATCACTTGCCACTTCTGTGACACTCGGTATGGATTATTGATCGCCTGTCTTATCAACTAAATTGTCTGTTACCTTTTTTAGCAGCTTCTTTCTTACAAATCCATTCACTATTCGCCTTTTCTTGCTACACATCCACTTAAAAGCCTGTCCTGTACTTATAGGCGTGCGCAGGGTAAAGCTGGTGTGGGTGCCGAGATAATAATAATAATAATGATAATAATAATAATGAAGTGAATAAAACTGGATACGATACATTTCATACATTTGAATCTAAGGATTGTAATTTTTAAATAGAACCTTATCAAATAATAATTTTCATATTTTAAATACAGTAATCTTTTTCAGACTAGTGGGGGTGCCACGGCACCCACTGTGCACACGCCTATGCCTGTACTGTTCCTTTCAATCACATTAATTACACATTACCTTTAAAATTTGCATGGAATATCTCAATCTCACATTGACACCGAGAAATATTTAATTTACCTCTAATAGCTGAGAGAGATGCACATTTTTGTACAAACAATTGTAAATAATTTTAATTGTTCGGAAATAGATGTGCTAGTCAAACTTCTTAAACTAACACACAAAAAGTAATATAAATCACTACCATGGAAAACTGACATTTCCATCAATTATTTGAGTAGAAGAATATTTTCCGCAGATTTCCCGAAAAATACAAAATAAATCAGAGAACTTTCCAATTACGACCCGACCACAAGCTCACATGTAATTGTTCTGATTGTCCCCGGTCTCCCGACGGACCTTGCCATCCCACCCCTTCTTCTTTCTTTTATTTCATGCGCATTTTATTGCATACGCTATGTCAACACGAGTTTACTAAAACATGTCAATGGGTTAGCGTTGCCTAGCGACGGGCAGCTTCCTTTGTATTGGTTGTTTTCAGATCGATAAAGAATTTTTAAGAATAATTTGAATTTATTAAGGCGGCCTTGTCACCTAAAAAAAATTAATGTTTAAATTTAGATTTTTATTATTTTATAAAAAATTTATAAGATATGTTTGTGCACTTGTGGCTATAGAAAAAATAGCTTCCAGGTTACAAGACGTATTTCTGCAACATCTTGTTTAAATAAATTTCAATTAACACAAACCAAAGAATTTAAACATCAACAAAAATAAAAGTGACAGGTCGAATACTTAAGTCAAATATTAGGAACGCCAATACCAAGTTTATGAATTGAACAATATAAGGGCCAGCGTCGACTTCAATGCTGACGTAAGCGCCAATGCCAACGACAAGTTATAAATCCGGGGTCAATTATAGACAGTAAGAGAACTTAACTTTTTCTAATATACAACAATTTACCTGGGTACAGGGCTCTTAAGTTTCAAAGGTAACGGTCTCAAGTTCCATACTGTTTTTGTAAGTTGATTGACAACCTTCTCGGCACTACTGACAGTATTTTTAATTAGCATGGCGACAGTCATAGGGCCAACACCCCCTGGTACTGGAGTTATATAGGACGCTACGTCTTTGGCTTGATTGTATGCCACATCCCCAACTAACTTTTGGCCTGATGGCTTTGAAGGATCTAAAAGTAGGTAAATAAATAATACTTATAGTATGCTTAGAGACTGATAAAACGGTATTGTTAGTCAACAACTAGAGATATAAAATACATTATAGTCCAGTAAATGAAGGGACAAAGCTGTAAATAATTCTGTACAGTTTTCCCTTGTGGCACAATTCTTAGGTCTCCGGGAATGCTTTCGAGCGAAAAAAAGTTTACCAACATTAACAGGTGGGAAAGGGCTGAAAATGGCCCCTCAAGGCCCGAAAAATGGGTTTCCCGCTAATATCTGGCAAAATATGCGAATTGGAAAATTTTTGTTTGGACAAAAAATGAAGATCGCCTTGTAATCTACAAAAATGGCTCCTAATTTTTTTTCGAAAAATCGATAGTTTTCGAGATAACGGGACCCAAAAGTCCCCTCATTTCAGCTGCCGCTCTACCACTAGAATGCCGCTATCTTCATGGATTTACTTATAAGCGGGCGGAAGAATTGTTTCATTACTCGGGCAAAAATGTACATTTTTTAATCATTCAAAGTTCATCGGATTGGGAAAACCCGTACCTATCATTACATATGAGTTGGGTTTATTCTGATTTATCTTGAATATTAAATATTTTGAGAGTATCTCATTAATTTATTAATATTTTTTGAAAAAATGGTTTGTTATAAATTTATAATGAGACCTTAGCAAGTGTTTAATGATTCCAAGTATTTTCTTCACCATTTATTTTGCGTTTTGATAAAAAAAAAATTGTTTTGTCCGTCTGCATTTTTTAGCCGTTTCCGGAATTCTAAAAAATCTATCCAGTGTGGAATGTTATGAATTTTTCGACGGCCGTTTTTGCGAAAAATATTGGTGCTGCGAAAAAATGGTAGGGACCATTTTTGTAGATTTTGAGGTAATCTTAAATTTGTCTGAACAAAAATTCTCTAATTCGCATATTTTGGCAGATATTCACGGGAAACTCATTTTTGGGACTTTGGGGGGCCATTTTCGGCAGGTTCCCACGTCGGAATCGTGATAAACTTTTTCTCGCTCGAAAGCATCCGCAAAGGCCAATGAAAACAGTACAGATTTATTTACATCTTTGGGTACTTTCAGGTCTTCAGATACTGGACTATTATTTTATTGCATTCTTGTGTAAATGACTAATAATACACAGAAAAAAAAAGTAATAAATATAGGGAAACTCTTTTAGGTAAGAAAATAACTTTATTTTTTTTATATAAATTAATAGTAAAAAAACATTTTTAAAAACAAGCTTTTATACCTGCACTAAAAAGAAGAAAATAATCCGTACATTAAGCCTAACCATCAATTTATTACATTACACAATTTATATGATATAAAGTCACGAGATTTGCCTATTTTATCAAAAAACAGATGTTTTTAAAATGTTTTTTTACTATTAATTTATTTTTATTTTTTAGCTTATAGATGAATATTCGCCATATTGGATTTAGAGTGACTTTTATTTGATACCCATATCATGAGAGTGCATAAAAATAACTAGTCTAGCATCTTGGGCGGTCCGTTGCAAATTTTGACTCAAACAAATATACAAATATTTTATATAAAATGTCAAACTTTTACCTTTCGATTAAACCAGAAGGGTTTAAAATGTCATGTCAATGTTTAAACTGTGGTAAAATTTGGTTTTATTTACTACTTGAGCAACAATATTTATAACATTTTTAAAGCTAATGCTATATGGACATTTGTATTGGGTGTATTATACAGCCCGACACAAAATGCACAAGCAATTAATCTTTTTTTTACTGTCATTTTTTTAGGTTGTGTTCTTTTTAAAAGTCGTAAAAAATTAGTTTAACGATGCTAAAGTAAACTTAAATGTGAACTTTATAGGAAGTACAAGCAAGTGAACATAGGAAACATTAAATATTAATGCTGCACAAATGCTAAGGTAAATTTAAAACCAATTATGTAATAAATAAATCTATTATTTGTAACATAATATCATACATATATTTAAGAATTTCTGACAATCTATTAAATTTTTTAAACCAAATTTAAACAATTATTGGTTAATTTTTATGCAGTTTATATTTTTGCTTCATAGCTTGAAAACTGAAACAGATCTGCCACTGAAACGTAAATAGCTTACATATATTTTTTTAAGATTTAAAAAGTATTTCTTAGGTAGATCTGCAAGTCTGTAACGATATAACCTGGGAACCAAGTCTGAAGTGGTCTCCAGCTCATGAGAACCCCAAATAAATATGTATGTGTAATTTTTGACATGCAGCTTTATATATTTTTTTCTCGAAATATATGTACGGTATTTATACCACATAAATAAAGTTATTATAAAAAACCTAAGTAAAATGGATAAATATAAGTATCATGGCTTTTGTGAGATTTGAACTTGATATCTCAGTCACAAATCTACGCTGTAACCACACCGACAGAGGAAATTCATAAAGTTATTAAAAAGAACACACGCGCACATACCATGCAAATCAACAAGAGTATGGGAAAAACTATCCCTTTTTTAAGACATAACAAATTTTCCTATTTAGTTTTTTTTTATTGTTTTTCTGGATCACATTATGATAATAAGTGATAAATATAAAAAACAGGATATTACTTTCTTTATTTAGGGGCAGTAATAAAACTCTGGTTTAAACGCCAAATTGTGCTTTAACCACTAGTTGAAAATAAATAAAATTTTAAAAAACCAAGAAAGTTGATTTCTTGAAAGTGAAAATGATGCCTTCATTCTTTTTGCTGACACGCGTTTTACCTTATTGAGTACAGAGTGTCCAATTATAGGTACTTTAGTGGGGTATCTCCGTTATTTTTAACGTTAGCGGGATGCGGTTTTTGCTTTCGCGACGTGTGCTACTTTTTCGTGAAGCCAAAGATGCCGTTAACGAAATTTTTATAGCCCTTTTGGTTTTTAAAATACATGGCATTTTTTAAAATATTGCATTTTGGGACCCCCCTTTGTATCTCCGTTATCCCTTAACTTATCGAAAAGGCAAAATAACACTCTGATAATTTTTTTTCGTAGAATGCATTGGTGTAGATAATTTTAGTTACATATTTACTATTTTTAAGTTATACACCAAACTTGTGTTTTTTTCTTAAATGGGACACCATGTATATTTATAGACTTTAAAATTTATCTTTCTTTTAACGTTTCAAAAGTGTATAATAGTATGCACATTTTTTTTAAAAACACGCAAATAAATGACAATTATCTAAAACTAAATGCATAATTTAATAGTAGGCCATGGCTATTACAAGAAACAAAAATAAATTTCAAATATTTGTCTATCTTATCGGTTTTTTGATCGACTTTTGGTTGAGTTTTCAGAACCACTTTATTTTCGTTTTTTTAGTATTTTTATTTAATTGATAACATTACAGTTAAAAAAACTTAAAAGTAACTTAAAAAATAAAATGGACAGAAAAATTTTAAGAACGCCACTGGATTTGATACAAAAATCAACCCAAGTCTAATATACTATGGGCCATTTTTAAATTACATTTCAGTGGCATAATATAAGGCAGATGGATACTGAGGCATGGTAAGTGGTGTCCGACCGAGGGTTCGGCTTCGGCCACACTGAGCCAAAATGGCACCTTCGGCCGACATTTGGGTTCGGCCAATGGAGCCAATGTTTCTGCTTTTTTTTTCTTATAAACGTTAGCTTAATTAGGCTTATACTGAAATTTTGTTGAACAATGATTTACTAAAAACAGTTTTTAAAATCGTCTTACTACACACAAAAGTATATTAAAGTATACGTCGTGGATATTAAAGGTCTTTAAAAAACGTGCGATTTTTCGAGCACGACGTCACACCGGAGTTCTCAAAATAGAGCAAGTGTTTTAAAGACCATCAGTTATTCATAAATACTTAACGCTATTTGTTTTTATTGCTTTTGAAACGTTTGTTATGGTAATATTTTATTTGACGTTATAAAGTACTCATGTCAAGTCAAAATATATTTTTTTAAATGCCTGACATGTGCCAAAATTCGAGGTTAAAGCTTGGCAATGTCATCTTTCCCACAGACCCCCTTCTTTTTAAGCAGTTTTAATCGTGGCGATTAACATTGCCAGTTTGTGGGCGAAAACCGAACATAACACCGTTGGTTAAAGTTTCTGGCCGCGCTTGAAATCTTAATCGTCGATTCGTCCGTCTTCATCAAAAAACGAAATGTGTGGTGCAGAACGTTTTTAATAGTCATTCTTGTAACAAATATGCTACCTTTACGTTTTTTTGTGAACGACTGCAACTTTCGGCGATTAAGACGGTTTAAACTTAAATTAAGTGTAGGGAAATAAAAGTTTTAATCGTCCGACTGAGCAGTTTTAATCGGCGATTAAGAAGGTTAAGAAGAACCATAGTATGTGGGGCCCTTTAGACTTTACATTTCTCGTGTTGTTGATTGATGTACCACGATAATATTTAAAACTCTCGCGTGTTTGAAAGTTGGGTTTAAACACGCACAGGCGAACTTAATGAAGCAAATTAGGGTACCAATAAAACAAAATATGTTTTAGGTTCCTAAATTAAACACTTATATTCATTATGGTGATATATTATTTACAATGACATATATTTTGGTACTGGCAATTTTAAAATCGTGTACTTAGTCAGTTCTAAACTAAGATGGCTGAGCCAATCCAATCTTCGGTGGGGTTGTGCGAAAAGTCGAACAATCGGCTTCCGCCAAAAATCAATCTTAGCCGCTTTTTATTACTGTGAAGACAGTCCGTAACGTTACAAAAATCTATTTGAATTGATAGTATAAATATAACAAAAATTTTTGTATCTACCTGCAGTAATAATAAAGACATGGAAAGATATCGAAATTAGTTAACCTTTGAAAACACTTTGTATCTTATAGTTGAATCAAATCAAATAAGCCATGAGCTGTTTATACCGTTAGAATAAATTTAATAAGCCCAAAGATTTAACTGGTTTCATGTATCTTTTAAGGTTTCATTTGTTAAACTAAAAACCGCAAAAGCGCGACTGTACAACATGTCCAGAACGAGTACACAAATCAGACATATGAGTAAGCAATTTAGGATGATAAAATTTTGTATAATATTGCATGGATATGAAACATGATAAACAATAAATATGGTATTTCTAAAAAGTTTCATTCTGATAGGGTTTTAAAAATAATTAAACATTGAAAAAACATGTTTTTCATATTACCTTCTGAAAATAAAACGAATAGAATATATTTGTATAAAACACCGGTATAATTTGTATGATTTATTAGAGAAAAAGTTGACTAATTTTTTTTATATAACCTTCTGAGAATGAATAGAGTATATTTGTATAAAACACCGGCATAATTTATATGACTTATTAGAGATCTTTAACCGGTAATTCTGATTCTATTTTCACTGTTTTTATTATTTAAAAAACAATGATATAGCCATAGAAGTTCTGCTTTAAAAAAAGTAAACCAAATAATCCCTATTTATTTAAAACAGCTACCTTCTAATATTAAATACACAGAAAAACGACAATAAAAGTTACGGTAATAGTAAATGATACTGATTCTAAGGTACCTATGCAGGTAAAATCAATAATTTACTAATAAACCTACTAATTAAAAAACATGATTAGTCTTACCACTTTGATTTTCTTTTTCCATTTTAAATTATTTATAAACACAACAATACAAATATTTTACGTTCCTGATTTTGTTTAAAACTTCTTAACCTTCAGCGAACAACCGGAGAAATGAAAATGATGGAACAAGGTAATTATCTCTACTTAAATTTCTTCAAGGCAAATTGATACTGAATGGTGCGCATTGTATTCAAAATTAATTTAAAACTATAATAAAGTCATATCACATCTAAGTTTAAATTAATAATAATAGCACATCCACACAAAAAATCAAGTTAGCTTTTTTACTTATCTTTTATCACCTTAATGTAAATAATAAAAATATTTAATAAAAATATTCGGTTTACTTTCCTTCATTTTTAGTTCCCTATATATAAATATATAGGTAAAATAATTGTATGCCCGAGTTGTTTAATAACTACCTGTAGAATAAACAGTAATGTATAACATTTACAAGTCATTTTCAGCTACCTAAAATTGAGAGGTTATCGGCATAAATATAATTATTTTATTGAAATAATTCTGCTGTTTTTTTTTAAATTTATTTCTTATTATTTTTTCTTTCTTTACATTTTGTATTTACTAAACCTTTTTGCTAGTTATTTAACATTTTTTTACCGCTTTTGTTTTAAGCATGATCTTTTAACGGCATATAAGTGAGGCACACACAAATTTCATGATTCATTTTGCCTTTACTCTTATGCCAAGGATATATTTAAGATAATTGTATAAGAATTGTAAATTTGATTTCTTGTTTAAATAAATAAATAAATAAAATAAATAAATATAAATAAATAAATGATATCACCATGTTTAATTTTTACAGCCTACAAAATGCAGAAAAGGGGGGTGAGCCACCCTCCTGGATCACCCAGTATAGTGCCGATCCCTAAAAAAGGACCTGTAAAAAACTGTATTTGTATCTATAATTTCTGAGCTACCAAAAACAATTAATTTACTGATCCATCCTCTACAGTGATCTAAACTTTTTTTATTTGATAAATATAAGTAGAAATGATAGTGACCAAAATATTTGATAAGAAAAAAATAACGGAAATATGATGTATGCCAAGATTTTTAAAATGCCTTACCTGGTATAGCATTTATTCCACAGTCAATAACGACTGCTCCCGGTTTAACCCAGTCTTCTTTCACAAATTCAGGGCGACCAATGGCTACAACCAGAATGTCAGCTTTTTGACACTAAGTAGAAAGAAAATTAAATTAAACCTTTTATTATAATCTAAATTGCTGAAAACATTTACATTACTCTAACTGAACTTTTTTTCGCACACCCATTTAAGAGAAGTAACATTAAAAAGTGTTTTAAAGGAAAATAACGTCCCAAGTAGCAATTATACCCAAGAGTAATAGTTATTCGTCACATCGACAACACTGTTACATGCAAACTTCCATAAGAACATTTTCGTGGCAAAATGGAGACCCTATAATGTACTTCAACATAGGTCTAAATGCTACTTGAGGTTATATTAAAAAAAAATTTCAAACGCTTTAATAGCGGAACAGAAGCTTTTAATTCACCAACCTGAATCCCAACTTCTCAATTTGTACATGTTAAAGTATACAGGGTGATTTAGAACTTATATCTAACGAGGATACTCAATAACCTACTAGAAGCATGATAATATTTAAAATATTCTTTTAGCGCACCTCTAAAAACTGCGCGACTATAATTTGACAAATGGCGAGGCGTAAGAAATTGTTCTTGGAAAATAAACCACCAGAATATCAATTTTTAGGCGTAAAAATGTTTTTTAAACCATCGAAATATGTTTTTAAAAAATATTTAAAATCAGCTGACTCTTTTTTAAGCAAACATCAAACCCCAAAAACAAACTCCAAATTAAATATATTTTGTGCTTTTGTGCATTTATAAATAAAATATTTGCAAATAATTTTTTTAATTTAAAAATGTTATTTAAAATTAAATTTTAATTTTTTATCACCCTGAAGTTACGGAGTCAAATACTTTACTGTTTTTAAGGATGCTATTAAACTATGTAACAGGTCAAAAAAATCATTTGTATTTAATTGTCTTAAATGCTTTACAGAATATGCCTAAAAAAATCTTCAAATCGCTTCACCGAGCCGATCGAGCATACCTACCGCTTGTCGCTGCTTACTTTCCCTTTAACGCGGTTCTCTGATTGTGTCTGAACTCTAAAATGTACAATAATAACATGTTCGAAAAGGCTGAAGGGCTGCTGCTGTATGAAGCTGAAATTGCTGAATAACGAGTAAGTCATTAAAGTAAAATTAACACAGCAATTTCATTTTTTTCTTTAAATTTTTAGTAGTTTCCTAAATGTTGCCGATTTACTGGAAGGCACGTCAGTTTGCCACAAAATTTTTGACACGTTTTGTGCTTCTGCTCGGAACGTTGCCATTTTGTTTTTAAAAATTATATATTTTTTTAAAGTTCTTAAAGGCATGTAGTTTAAGGCTATTGTATTTAAAGTATACCTAATATAAAATATCTTTGAAAAATACATATATACTTCGTTTCACGAGGGTTTGTACTTTCGTCATCAATTGCCTTACCTTTTTTAACAAATTAAAAAGGTCAAAAACAGACTAAAACAAATTAATGACGACAAAAAGGTTGGTCGTTTCTTAAAATCAAAATGGCTGCCGTTCAACAGCTGATTTTTTAACGCTACAATAATAATATCCTAAAATATAGGTTATGAAATTATGTCATTTTTTAAACTTGTCGAAAAAATTGTTTTGTCAAAAGTAACATCAGATTTTATTTTCATTTTCGTATTTTTATTGTGTAAAATGTCTCGACGTTATTCAGAAGGTGAACAAAATATGATTTTAAACCTTATTGACTATTTCACACAGGAGAGAGATGCAGGAATTAACCTGTTATCACTTACTGCAGTTTTAGAGGTAAGTACATTTGTTTATTCTTTTTATTTTTATGAAACTTAAAAATTTTATTGGTGCAATCGGATCATGATGAATTAAAAATTTTATTAGAAAACAATTCTGAACCTGCCCTAAAGAGTGCTTTGAAACGTACTTGCATCAATATGGCCTAACTTTAAAAATGTGAACAGCATTGAATTTATATGAATTAGCTACGACAACCCTTTTTTCCAAGTCATGACGTCATTGATGACGTAAGTACAAACCCTCGTGAAACGTACTTTATCAAATTAGCGCTTTTTTCAGTTTTACATGGATTGCCCTCCTTAACTTTGGAACTCCACAATTTATCTTAAGACTTGGTCTACGTTAAATGTTATTATTTTTGACAACGAACCAACAGATTGGTTAATCAGAAAAAAACATTTTCACTTTATGCTTTAGTACGCGCACACAATATACATCAATACATCCACAAAACATTCTGAAGTACATTGCAAAATTTTAGACGTTAATTTTTTAAACAGCTGTTGGGTCTGGATATCAGAAAAATATTTGAAACCATCCCCGGGAAAGGAGAAGGAGAAGACTTAAGTAAATTTGGGATAAACAAACATTTTCTAATTTAAATTGTTTTTGATACACTACATTATTGTAAAGGTATAAATAAATTGTATTGTATGTATAGGGATATATTTAATGATAACCACTTATATTGGCATTGCGAACCTTTTTGCATATATTTACAGCAAATTATAAATCTACCACTAAAAACTATTTAAAAATTTTAAATTTAAAATTGAGTAATAGATCCAATACTTAGAAGGCCTAATATTTATTTCTTAAGTTTTAATTTTATTTAACAAATAATAGAAGGCCTAATATTTATTTTTTAGGTTTTAATTTTATTTAACAAATAGTATAACTTATAGTACCTTTTATCTTTTCTTTAAACTATCCTAAAGCACCACTGAACACACTGTTTTTGCACTAGCTGTTACTTCGACCAAAATCTCAAAACTAGAGAAATATTTATCCAAATTTATTTTAAAAGCAGGGTAAAATATGACGTAAGCTCTTAGGTCAGGGCCAATCAGGGAGCGTGTTATAATTTTGCAACTAAAGAAGTGATGCGATGTGGCCAGATTTACGTTAAAGTATGATTTTAATTGATTTTTTGCCTAATCATAACTTTGTTTTCTATGTGTGCTGTCTTATTAAAAACGTAAATTAAATATTTTTTGTCCTAAACGAAATAAAATTAAGAGTTAGGTTCTACAAGTAGTTAATCAAAAAATGCTTATTACAGATCTGAAAAATTTTGAGATACAAAAGAGTGAAATCATATTCTCAAAAATGCGACATTTCGTTTTTTTTTCTTACTATCGAAGATTAATGTATGTTGGTGTCCGATATACCAATATCTACATCAACAATTTAAGATACACTGTGTAGTCATAATAAGAAAAAAACGTAATTATCTAGATCTGCGATTTTGGCCAAATTTGGTATACGAGTTTTTTTTTGGCGTTGATTACGAATCTAAAAACATTTTTTGTCGGCAACGTTTTGTTTTCCGAGATATTCATCATCAAAGTGAAAAATCAAACTAACCTCATTTCCACTTTCCTCCTTTATTTGCACAGAATTCTTGATTTTTACACTAAATTGGCACATAATATTTTACAAACACCTTTTAAAAACTGTTTTTATATTTATTTTATACCTTTTTACCATTTAAATGCAACCTTTACTTTTAAACGCCGCAACCATGCATACAATAGTAAAGTATTGAGCAAACATAGCCGCCCCATTTGGAAGCGAAGCTTCGCAATTTAATTAAAAAAAAATGTAAAATAAACATAAAAAAACTGTTTTAAAAACGTGTTTATAAAATATTATGTGCCAATTTAGTGTAAAAATTATAAATTGTGTGCAAAAAGAAGGGAGAACATAGTGAAAATTAGGTTAGTTTGATTTTCAACTTTGATGATGAATATCTCAAAAACAAAACGTTGCCAAAAAATGTTTTTAAATTCGTTATTAGCGCCCCAAAAAACCCCCGTATACCAAATTTGGTCAAAATCAGAATGATGCAACTTTTTAGACAATTACCAGAAGAAATTTGCTATTTACTAAATAATATGCATAACCTGAACGACGATAAGTGTTTTTTTAAACTTGCGTACGCAAAGTACTTACTTTGCGCACGCAAATGAGTGCGCAGTTTACCTTTGCGCACGGAAACTCCTTGCGCACGCATTTTCGTTCTACATATTTGCCGTATTTATGGTCGATTTTTTAATGTATTAATAACTTCTGGATGAAATAATATTTAAAAAAGGGGTTTTACATATTCTTTTATTGTGCTTTATTGAATTTTAGATACATTTGGCGCTAACTAAATATCCCATATCAATTTTCTTTATTATCATTTTAATATTTTTCCATGCACCATGTATTTCATAGACACCATGCTAAACAATAAAAATCAATTTAAAAACCGCAAGTTTGGTCAACTTAGAGCTCCTGCCGGCAAAATCAAAAGAAAAGTACGAGAAACAGTATAATTCATTTGAAACTTGGTGTGAAGAGAAAGACGTTAGAACTTAGAAAGAGGAGGTACTTTTAGCCTATTTTCTCAAATTAAGCAAGGAATTTAGTCCAAATACTTTATGGTCGAAATACTCCATGCTGAAAAGTGTTTTAAAGATCAAGAAAAATGTAGATATCGGCAAGTTTTATAAGTTAGCAGCATTTATTAAGAAACAAAATGTAGGCTTTCGGCCAAAAAAGTCAAGGATTTTTTCAAAAGAAGAAATATCTACATTTATTAATGAAGCACTTGATGAAATATATCTTTTGATAAAAATTGCGACCATTTTCGGACTTGCTGGCGCAGACGAGAAGAACTCGCAAAACATCCGACATCGAGGACAAAGGCAACCTTATTGTTGTGAAGATTCCAGACGCAAAAAACTATACCTCACGTACTTTCGTCCTGTCTGAAGAGATCAACGACGGAAAGTATTTGTTCTTATATCGGAAGTATACAGCATTACGGCCACCGACAACACATCAACAGTTTTTTGTATATTTCAGAAGGGGAATTTGCACACAACAATGCGTTGGGATCAATACATTTGGGAAGATGCCTTCTGAGATAGCAGCATTTTTAAAGGAATGTTTCCTTCCACGCGGCCGCCGCATGCGGCTAACGCACTTCGTTAGCGGCAAAGCACTCCTACTAATGTTTTTAAATGTGCCTGGTTTCTTCCAAGCGGCCGTCGTATGCGTCCGCTGTCAACGACTGCGATTGATGCGACTGGACTGCTGAAGAAGCAGTGTAGACGCAGTCGTGTCTGCGACTGATATTTTGTTTGTGTTGTTTTGTGTGGAATGTCCGGTGTTTTTTTTTAATTGTTAAAAATTGAAACTTTATTTTTTAAATGAGATCCTGGATTTTCTATTACGTATTTTAAGAGCTTTTAAGATTCCAAATCCAATGATGTTTCGCACTTATTCGAAAAAATCAGTTAAATGTTTTCCCAAGATCCTGCCAAAAATATATTGTCTGACTCTCTAACATATGGTTTGTTATGAAAATTGCCATTAATATAAATTTTTCGAATAAGTGCAATACATTATTGGTTTTGGGAACTTAATAGCTCCTAAAATACATAATTAAAAAATCCAGAGCCGTATTAAAAAAAACAGTTGATGATGACAGCTCAAAGAAATGTCGGTGTATAAATCTAATAACACTATCTTGTAGAACATGAAAAGTAGCAATGGAAATGTAAAAGTATTTTGTTACATCGATTCAAATAAAGTCATAAAAAATAAAAACGAAATTGCGAAAATCGGTTTTTCCAAAAGTAAGTATTCGAAAATTTTAAAGTTCTAAGGTGGCATTTTGATTAGCATCATATTGCGCAACTTTGCCTTCATTTAACCGACCCGTATCTCTTCAAGTTTCCGAGATCCTAATGATAAGACTCGAGTTTGGTTAACCCTGTACAGATTTACCTTAATACAATGGCTAATTTTTCCTCTGGGGTTATTGGATATTCAACTCTGTTGTCTGGCTCGGACTTTATATCGTCTTTTATTAAGTCAAGAATAAAACTAAACTCTGCTTTATTCACTCTAAAATATTTTCTAAATTTGCAGATGTCGATTATTAATGTAGTATAACAACCCTCATTGCGTCTTTGCTGAAATATTGGATTTATAGAGGCATTGCTATGTTTCAGATTGGCTAATTGTAATAGTATTTCGTCATCCTCTTCCTCCTTCTTCTAATAATAAATATATTGCTAGATTATCCATCACGACTATTACCAAGGAACCACACCTTTAAAGTTGCCGAATCCAGACCTATATACCGGCCACAGCTTCCGGCGATCTTCTGCAACGTTACTTGCAAATTTAGGAAAAGGACTCATAGATATAAAGCGGTTAGGCGGTTGGAAATCGACAACGGTAGCTGAGGGATACATTGAAGAATCAACAGGCTACAAAAAGGGGTTAAGTAAAAAATTTTAAACTGCAACAAGCCAAAAACTCTCAAAAAGCCAGATGAAATGTCCTGTTCCACAGACGCTGTTTAATTATAAAGTTATTATTCCAAAAAAAGTTTTTTCTGTTGGTTTTATCTCTTGTTATATAGAAAATGTAACAAAATATTATCATCTTTTTAAAGACATTTCTAATAAAAGTAGCTGTAAATATGCGTGTAGTTATGACCATTTTTTAAATAACTGGATCAAGTATTACCTTATTATATATATTATTAAGAGAAATATTTACATTGGGAAATCCAAATCCTAATATAACTTAAATTTAAAAAAAAATGTAAATAAGTAAAGAAAAAAAGTTAGCAACTAAAATTTACCTGTTCTGCTTGAATATTTTAATTAAAGAACGCTAGAAGAATTGACGCACTTAACTACTATTCCATCAAAACAAATACCCGACCCAACCCAGTTTATTTTACCTTTTCTTTCAAATTTTTCGTTTTTGAATGACACACTGTGACAGTAGCATGGTGCCATTTCAACAATTCTGCTGCGGGTGTACCAACAATTTTACTTCTTCCCAAAACAACTGCTTCGGCACCTTCAATGGGAACGCCAGACTTTTTAATCAGTTCCATTACACCCACAGGAGTGCATGGTACAAACCCTTGTAAATCTCCAATAGCAAGCCTTCCTTCGTTAATTGTATGTAATCTAAAATTTTTGTTTTAAAAATTGCTCTATTTGTGTGTACATCAATACTAATTTATTTGACGATATATGTGTTACTGAATTTTAAAAAATTCATGATTTGTGGTGCCCACTTGTTTTTTGATAATGCAACCAAGCGGCCATTTCTTTTATATTTAATTAGCAATTAAATCATTAATAAAGAATTTATTAGTTTAATAAAACACATTAATTCGAATAATGCATAGAAAATACTTACCCGTCCACATCTTTTTCTGGGGATACAGAATCTGTTATCAAATGTGAGTCAATTTTATTAACAGAATCCAAGGGCATTTGAACAATTATCCCATGAACATTTGGATCGTTATTTAGTTTTGCCAACTTACTAAGCAACTAAAATTTAATTAAAATAAAAGTTGGACAAAATTTATAAAGAAAAGAATCTACTTTTTTAAATAATAATTACGTCATTTGGTATAATATTTAAATACAACTTGCAAAAAAACTTATGTATTTTCTTAGCGATTTTTATTATCCGTGATTCTACCGCGGTATATGCATTAAAAATATACAATAGGGACACCAATTTTGTTTTTTTACATTGAAGACAATAAAAAATGATAAAAGTAAAATTAAATTAACCGATTGTGAGAGACACAATTAAACTTTCAGCTCCGCCATCTCTACTAAAGCCTAGTTCATATACTTACTAAATTTGGAATTACAATTCACAAAATTTATAATATATATATATATATATATATATATATATATATATATATATATATATATATATATATATATATATATATATATATATATATATATATATATATATATATATATATATATATATATATATATATACATGTCCCAAAGTAATGGGAACAGAGAACTGCAATTTAGGTCGAAATAATGCATTTACTAAACTTGCTTAATCCGAAAGTTGATAATAACAAAATACAGGTGTTAAACTTTTAATTTTGGTTTCGTTTTTCTTAAAATTCTTTAACAAAATGACTAGCAGGTACAAAATTTAAGATCTGGGGGTTTTCTACAGAATTTAAATTCTCCACTGTTTTAATGTTGTACTAGAGGCGCTACTGGCTACCTCACTTGTTTTTATGTCGTAACTTTTAAGCTTAGAATATTGACCTGTTTATTAAAAAATAAGTTACTATTAATCCATCTGCATTAAAAATGTATACTTTATTTAAGTCTCTAGGAGCAGCCATTCTCGAGATAAACGCACTTTAAAGGATCTTGCCATTTTTTTATGGAAAATGAATTTTGGCCAATTGTTTTCAAACTTTGCATAGTGATAGTTCTTAACACGCTGAACAAAGGTCTTTCGGGGCACAAAACCCGAAAACGCCTCCAACCCCCCCAAAACCACCCTCAAAGGTCCCCAAATCCCCAGTGACATTTGAGGGTGATTTTGGAGGGGTTGGAGGCGTTTTCGGGTTTTGTGCCCTGGAAGACCTTTGATCAGCGTGTTAAGAACTATCACAATGCAAAGTTTGAAAACAATTGGCCAAAATTCATTTTCCATAAAAAAATTGCAAGATCCTTTAAAGTGCGTTTATCTCGAGAACGGCTGCTCCTAGAGACTTAAATAAAGTATACATTTTTGATGCAGATGGATTTATAGTAACTTATTTTTTAATGAACAGGTCAATATTCTAAGCTTAAAAAAAGTTACGACATCTAAAACAAGTGAGGTAGGCCGTAGCTGGCGCCCTCTAGTAGCAACAATAAAAGCGTGGACAAATTTAAATTTTTCGCCTCAGAAAACCCCCAGATCCCAAATTTTGTACCGCTAGGTCATTTGGTTAAAGAATTATTAAGAAAAAACGAAAGCAAAATTAAAAGTTTAACACCCTGTATCTTTGTTATTATCAACTTTCGGATAAGGCAGTTTATGTATATTGCATTATTTCGATCTAAGGAATCTGCGGTTGCTCTTGTCCATTATGAATATATATATATATATATATATATATATATATATATATATATATATATATATATATATATATATATATATATATATATATATATATATATATATATATATATATATATATATATATATATATATATATATATATATATATATATATATATATATATATATATATATATATATATATATATATATATATATATATATTATATATATATATATTTTAAGAAAAAAGGTAAAAAAAAAATTAAATAAAAATCTAGAATACTAGGATTTCGAATTGAAAAATTTTTGATTTTCTCATTTTTGCAAAGGATGATATTTTGGTAAATTTTAAAATGCAAAAAATAAGAAAAATAAAAAATGTTTCCTAAAATTTTAGAAAAATCCCATTTATTCTCTAAAGAATTCTAAGATCTTTTACCTCTATAATTTTTTTTTGCAGGATCTGTTGTTTTCGTGTAAAAAATTCATGAAGCTGAAATATAGACCTTTTTTTAAATTCAATTTTGCCAGTGAAATATTTTTTTAGAAAATTTGGATATTTTATAAAAAAATATATTTTATTTTTAAGTCAACAAATCAGATTTCGTTCAAACAATGAGAAAAAAAATCGCTCCATTTTAGACAGGTTTGATTTTTATTTATTTCTTTTTACTCCACAAAAAAATGCCGGGAACATGTCGAAATCTAAAAAATTTTTAAAGATGCCGTACAATGGAAACTACAACTTTTTTCCGATTTTTCTGTACCCCTTCGAACTTTTTTTTGCTTATACCATTTTTGGAGAAGGTGGGGTGTCCCTTATACAGAGAATGGCCCATATATATATTGAACCCTCGTACAATTGACATATTTAAAGTCGACCAATTAGAATCCATTAATTTTCTCGTCCCCTTGATTGAACTGCGAAAAAATAAAAATTAAGCCCTCATACAATTGAAACATTTGAAATCGACCAACCAGAACAAGTTTCGCATTTCGCAAGAATATGAACTACCTTTAATAAGTGCCTTAAAATCGGAATCCTTAAATGACAGACAGATACAAAACGAGCGAAACGCTTTGGTGGAACCGAACTTAACACAAACTCAACACGCCTGGCGCGTTGACGGAGTTGAACGTGTTAACTGAATTTTTCGAGATATTCACAATTTAAAAAAAAAGTAATTTTTGTGGTTTTAATTTTGGAAAATTGTGTGTTTAGAAAGCAAAATTGAAAAAAAAAACATATAACTGATCAAAACTGAACTAAATTTGGCACAAAAGATATTTATTTTAACAGATTGTAAGAGTTATTTGCGTACGCTACTGGATTTTTTGGGGGTCAAACTTTAAAACAAAAACATCAAAAATTGAACCAAATTTAGTTTTGAGTTTAACAAATTGCGGGGATCAGATGTTTGTGGGTTAAACTTTTTTAAACTTTAATTTTAATTAATATAATTAATATTAATATTAAATATGTCAGTTACATAATATATACTGAAATCAAGATCTACTTTTATGTTACATTTCTGACAGATGTCACGCTTTCAACAGCTATTATGTCCGAAATGTTTTTACACACATATTTTCGTCGTTCATCGCAATTTTGACAGATGTTTTTCTGGGCCGATGTCATGTTGGACAGGTACTACGTTTTACGACTGTTATTTTGAATCGATATCATTTTTGACAGATGTCATTTTAAACGGTATCATTTTTGAAGTATGTAATTTTTGATCGATGTCATTTGTCTTGGCGTCGGATAATTTTTTACCAAATTTTGTTAAAAATTTTCACCATTTTTAGTTATTCCTTATTTTTTAACTGGTTTAAATATTTAAACATTTATTTCAAACTGTTTTTTAAACAAAAATGATAAACTTGTAATAAGTAAATTGTGATGTAATATACCCCAAGTTCAATATTTTAAACCTTATATTTAAAACTCGTTATTTTTATGTGGTATATGATTGCAAAAATTAGGTATCTTGATTAAAATTATCGACCTTTGTGTATTCGTTAAACCACTTACTTAATATAATACTGAAGAAAAATTGTCTGTCATCCAAAGTCGTTTAAAAAAATTTAAACCACATCAAATATACCTCAATCAAAACATTAAATTAATCAATCTTACTTCAGACTGAGTTATGGTATTCGGCAATTGAACATGTTCAGCCTTAACTCCAACTTCTGCAGCAGCTTGAATCTTCATCCTAATATAAACATTCGAGTCTGCCCTTCCCCCAACTTGAACAATGGCCAGACTGGGTTGAAAACCTGGTACTCTTTCCTTAAGTTTGGCCACATCATTTTTCAACTGATTTTTAATTTCCCTAGTAAATTAACATCGTATTGCATAATTCAAGGTAAAAACATAATTTAAAAAAAATAAAACTCTGAGCTACCCATTGCAAACGTTGTAATTTACTGCTACTTTTATACAGTGCGTTTAAAAAAGGTAAAAAAGAAACAATGCGTTTATTATTAAATTTGGACCATCGAAGAAAAAAGGGACCAATCATACTCAGTATGCCGTTTTAAATAGTGAATATTTTCTACGCACTGATCATTTCTTGATAGGTTTTACAGGATACCTGCGGATAAATAACCTCTTAAAAACTTTAATTTAGAATACCAAATACGATTATTTAAAATCTACCACTGAATGGCCCCTTAGGGGCCATTCATTGGTTAGGTAGGGATGATTTTGACCCCCCTACACCTATGTAAGGGTACATAAGATTTCTTGAACCCTTCCCCACTTCTTAGATAAGATTCAATCCCTTTTTTCTGAATAATAAAACGTTGTTAGAAAAGGATCAGTTACACTAAAACTTAGTTTGACGTAAATCAAGGATTTTTAGTCTTTATCACGTATAGATTATCTTTTTATTATTATTAGACAACTATCTAGTGTTTGGGATAGCATCATTACAATTAAAAGTAAGTTTTTAAATAATCTTAAAGTTAGCAAACATAAATCAGTTAAACAATCTATAAACGAATAACACTTTTAAAATAATGATCGACTAGTTTTAAATTAGTCTTAAAGAAACTAATACAAATTTGTAAAATAAGACGTAAATCGAGGTGCACATTATAGAATAAAGAAAATTAGTATTTATTTTTTTGTATTAAAATTTAGTATCCGAAATAGTACTAGATTTTTAATAATAAATTTCGATTTGTAAGATATTACGTAGGAATGACTTTTATCTTCCTCCCCCTCCCGCGATAAGGGCATGTATGGATTTTCTTAACCCCCCCCCTCTCCCTTGGGACCTTTACGTAATTAATGAATGGCCCCTTAAGACGACAGATAGACCTACAGGTATGCGGATAGTTTTCTGCATTAAGGTCGTTCGGTTTAGATGGCAAACTGAGTATAAATTGTTTCAAGATGGCCTTTTTTATGCACTTTCCAAGTATATTTAGTCAATAAACCGCAGTAATTTTTAAAAACCTATGAAAACTTAAAGATCAGCGTATGGTCAATATTCACTATTTAAAAGTGACACTGGGTACCATTGGTCGGTCTTAGGAAAAAATGAAAAGTTTAAAACAATTTTATTCATACAAACATATTATTTAATATTAATAGTACTTAATTACAGTAAATTATACAGGAAGACTAAAACAAATAAAAATGTAACAATACCAGTTAAAAAAAAGTTAGATACTTGAATAATTACACGCAAAATTATTAAAAGAAAGCAAAAAATATAGATTTTTTAAAATTTTGTGGCTATTTTTTTTTGATAATTACGAACAAAATATATATATATATATATATATATATATATATATATATATATATATATATATATATATATATATATATATATATATATATATATATATATATATATATATATATATATATATATATATATATATATATATAAATACTACCTTTTACTTTATAACCATAAGTTTTTATTATGCCCTTTACTTTTGCTGCCTCGAAGCATGTTCATTTTAACTTTTTTTTGAATCCCAGAGCCAAATATTTAACTTAAGCTACCTGTATATTTTAGTTTAAATTGAATGCCTAAGGCTTTTATTTCCTTTTCCAGCTTGCGTTCATATTAGACCAACTACATATACAGGGTGTCCGGAAACAGCATCAGGAAACTTAAGGTAGTGATTCTACATTGAAAAAAATGCTCGTAAGTTATGTGAGAAAATGGCGAAATCTCCACCATTACCAAGAAACAGGAATGTAAAATATCATTTTTCGTTTTATTTTTTATTTTTTTTGCATATTTATTTTATTCTTTAACCCATTAAGTTGATATTTGGTATTACAACAAACCCTTAATAATGTTTATTTCAAGCAAGGCTACTTGATTGCGGATAAAGTTAAATTACGTATGTAACTGATTTCAAACGCATAAAAACTTTAAAGTCGATTTTCTGGCTGAACGGTAAGGATTTTCGACATTAATCAGGAGAATATTAGTTTTCAAGTTTAAAATTACCTCTAACATGTTATACTCTATTTGAAAATATCGGTTGAAATAGAAAAGTTATAAAGGAAATTAATGTTTTGTTTCAGGTAAAGTGCCCTCTAGCGGAATAAAAATTATCCAATTTATTCTTAGAATTGTCAAGTCCACCAAACTTGTTTCTTGTACCAAATATCAACTTAATCGGTTAAAGAATAAAATAAATAGGACAAAAAATAAAAAAAGATATTTTACATCCCTGTATCTTGGTAATGCTGGAGATTTCGACATTTTCTCACATAACTTACCAGCATTTTTTTTCAATGTAGAATCACTCCCCTTAGTTTCCTGTTGTTGTTTCCGGACACCCTGTATAGGTTGTTCCTAAACGTTGTCTCCATATTAAAGGGTTATGACTGACTGTTTAGCTGATATTGAGGAAAAAAATGTCAAGGCTTTGTTAAGGATCCCCAGGCGTTAAACTTTTGATATATTTTTTGGCAGGTCTTGTACATTTTTTTTTTAAATTTTGACGGGATGTTACTTTTTTGGGTGATAACTCTTTTATCCCACCCAAACTTTTTTTTTCGTCTGCACTGTTTTTCTTTATTAAAAGAATTTGATAGCCCATTCTACTGTCTAACCTTTTGGTTTTTTACTCTTTTTTAAAATTTTGCACTGGTTTAAACAATTTGGAATTTACCAAATACTTTTTTGGTAGTTTTTCTTTTCTAGAAAAATTACATATGCCATGCATGAACATGATAAAGAAATTATAATTTCAACTTACGCCAAAAACTGAGTAAAGGGGTAATGAACCAGCGTATAAAATAGAAAATAAACAGTAAAAACGTTTCGTGCCCTATATGAGACGCTTTTTCTTAAAATCAGTGGTATGGTACATTTCACAATAATTCGTTGATTTCTCGACCGCATTAAAATTTAAATAACAACCCTCAGTGGAAAACCCAGTCATAAATAGGTTGCCTGACAAATATCTATTGTGTAGGCACCGCACCTTTTGGAAGGGTACAGGTCCTGATTACCTACTAATATCAATAGTTTAGGTTAGCTATTTTGGATGCTCAATAACACACACGAAAATACCTTGACAAACGACTGATAAACTAAGATGACAACACTCTGTTTTATATTGAACACCTGCAATTTGCCTTTCACCCACATAATATACCAAAAAGTAGGTACAATAATAAATAAAGAAAATTTTAAGTCCGGACCTACGTGCGGGTACCCAAAGTTTATTGAGTTTTACATTTAACAGTAGCAGGTTAAATGAGAAATCAACGAATTATTGTGGAGTGTACCATATAATCAAACACTTTAATATAAACGAAAGATTTATGTTTACATTATACCGGCTTTTAACTATTGAAGTTTTGCCAATACAATAGGTCTGTTTGTTATTCAGAAATGATGTAAACTATTGTACACTTTTTTACGTAAGCGCTCTTATGAAAGGTGTACTTGTATTTTAGGACTACATAGGTAGAAAAAGTGTAAAATGGTGTTAAATATTTCTGTATAACAAACAGACCTAAGATGTATGAAAGGAATCATAAAGACCCTATTTACACATAATAGATGCACACTAGCTCCCCCGCGACATGCTCATTTTTTTATAATAAGAATAATCGCTCCCTAGACTGTATGTTAGTTCGCTGCCGTGGGTTTAAGAAAGTCTAGCTATTGTAGAAAAACACAAATATGGATACAGACAACATTCATTTTGCCTAATCTAGGATAGCAAAGTTTGTAATTGTCAGTTATTAACACAGGTAAGCCTCTTTCTCTTAACAATTCACTCACCTTTAAATTTCTTTATGATGTACTAAAAACATTTACTTAATACCTAAAGAAGTTATATCAAGATACCTACCCTATTTAGGCCTACCATAAAATTTTTAAAAAGGACATTTCTATATTCCAAAAAAAATTACCGTGTAGGCGAACTTAACCGTGACGTGTTTAAATCTTACCACCGAAGCAAACTAATATAGACCCCACGGAAATTATGAAATATGATTAAGAATTTAAGCATACCGGTTATTGTTTAACTAACACTCACACAAGAAAACATTAAACAAAACAGTACCTGGCAAGTTGAGTTCCCGAAAGTACTTGTCCTCTAACAGTGGCCATGTTGGAAGAAAAATCTAAAGTGAGAAAGTGTTTTTTTAGCCGGGTTCGAATTTATCTAAACTGGAATAATTATCGTCTAACTAAGGGTTAAATGTCAAGCTGATAAGTCGTAATTAATATTACAATCCGATTGGTATACGTTTTATTCTCATACAGCATAAAAATTTAATAAATAATGGTTAATAGTTATAAACTTAATAATAATTTTTAGCTCTACACTGGAAAAATATTTTAAAATTTAAAAAATACATATTGAGGGGCATAGCCCTTTGTATCGATATAGAGAGTGTTCATTAGGTTGGTGGCCAAACTGGAGAGTGTTATTCCTTACTCCATTAAGACAAAGTTTATTTAAATATATATCCTAAACAGCCGTATTTTTATTATACAGACAATTTTTACGAAGTAGAAGACGCAAAGAAGTATGGATTTAAAATTTGGTGACAGTTTTTTTACTAGGATAAATTTAAGATACAAATTGTTTGTCTCATTTTACCAGTGGCGTGTAAATATTTCAACACCCTGTGTAATAAAAACAAAGCCGTTTAAGATGTTTATGTAAACTTTTTGTTCTTAAAATAAGGCAGTTTGGCCACAGAGTTAATTAACATCCTGTGTAACGGCTTAAGATAAAAGTCGCTTAATTTTTCAATGTTGCAAGTTCACAATTTTTTCCTTTTAACATCCTAAAATTTTTATTTCAGAGAATTTGGTAAATTCGAAAATTAAATTATTATTTCCAGTGTACCGACACCTTGTTTAAGGGGTGATTTGGAAAAATTAAAAACTTAGGGTACAAGGCCTTAAATCCCGTTGTCACCTTTACATTTACATCTTTACCATGGGTTTGGCATGCAGCATTACAACCTCGCGTAAAAGAGCGGCAATGTAAATGAAAATTCGGCGAGTGCGAAAACAGCACATAAATATATCCCTGCAGACTTGATCTGCGGTAAACTAACATATAAAATATTTTTTGCAGTGTGGACAATGGCGTGTGATTTAAGTGTGGAAAAGAATAGTGGAACAAGATAGTAATTAAGGTTAGGTAGAAATCGTATAAACTTAGTATGCAGCAGGTTATTGGTCAAAAATAACAAGATATAATAAGTTTACAGTCTAAGCTATGCAGCAGGGTATTGTAAAGATCAATAAAAATTTATTGAAGTTACATTTAATCATATCTGTAAATATGGAGTCATATCTAAAAAAATTAAAATTTAAAATATGTTTTAAAAAATAATAAATTTTAAAAGATAGATTATGAAAAATTAAACCAAGTCTTCACAGAAATAAACGAGAAAGTGGCGCTGGATCAAGAAATTTTGACTGCCAGTGAATGCAATATGCATACTGGGGAAATTGGGACACTGGTGGAAAATGATGATGGAGAAAATGACGAGAATTTTGTTGTTGATGGTAAGCGCTTTTATTTTTATCGATTTACATTTTAATGACTTCACTGATTGCAGAAATTGTTTACAAAATTAATCTATTTTTAAAATTGGTAATACGCAGTTTCAAAGTATGCTATTATTTCGAGCATACTCTTCTCCCTTTGGTGTAAATTTAGCGTTTATATGTACAAACATTTGGAAAGATGGCTAAATGAAAAAGCATCATTAGGAATTTCTGTGAAAAATGATTAGAATTCACAAAATACCAGTTTTAAAAATCTGTTAAACATTCTTTATGCATTATTTTTCCTTGGCTAAAATTTCAAATATAAATTTTTTTTATTTGTGTTTTTAAAAAATGTTTGGAAATAGACGCACTTAAAGGGCCCCGCCCGAAAGTGCTAGCAATCTAAAGTTAGTAAAGCTTTACAAAATCTAATAACAGTTTATAAGTATTGGCATACATTTCCAAATGTTTGTAGTTATTTCTGAAGTCAAAATTAAATTAAGAATATGCTTTCCTTTATATAATATGCGTTGAATTACCATTATGTTAAAAAATATCTATAAGGATATTAGAATTTTAAAATTTTACTTCACAGTAAGCGTGAGATCGAATTGAACCGGTAAATGTCGTTAGGGAAATTGGAATTAGTTGGAAATATAAAAATTGAGAATTTTGTTGTTGATGGTAAGCGCTTTTATTTTTATCGATTTACATTTTAATGACTTCAGCTGTTAGACAAAATTGCTAGCAGCTGTAACAGAAAAATCAGAAAAACATGCCTTTAGCGTAAATTTGCTAAACTTCTTCGTTCGTTCTAAATTTTTAAAATGTTTCTTGTTGCAGACTTATTGGTTCGTTTACTTTAATTTTGATAATGTTCAAAGTTTTTTTTTATTTATTTAGTTTTCTTTGTGTTAAAAATTTTCCATGTTTATACCATTTTTAAGTTAATAATGGACCTGCCCATTTGACTTCCAAGTTTATTTTTAAAAGAAACTAAAAAGTAATCACAATTAAGTTGTGAATCCCCAGGGCCGGATTTAACTTTTTGCCGCCTATAGGCTAATATATTTTTGCCGCCCTAATATTTTGATATTTTTTGGATACCAGAACGAAAAAGTTAGCATTAAAAGAATGTATATTCTTATAAAAATTAAAACAAATTTAACGAAAGTAAATCATACAGAAAACGAAATCACAATTCTTTAAAAAAAAAACAAATTTCATAATAAAGGGTGATCCAAAAAGAACGCCGAATTTGAAAGGGCTATAAAATTAGTTTATTTTTATAAAAAAGCAAAAAAACACACCATTCGCTTCAGAAAATCTTGAGGTTCCAAACGTCAAAAACAATATCTATTAGCCCTGCACGCTATTACTTTGTCCATGTAATTCACCATAACCCGATCACACACATCCACATCGGCCAAGGACCCGTTGAATTTCATGCTTAAGTTTTATCAAATTTCTGGGTTTGTTCTCGTAGACTCGCGACTTAATGTAATCTCATAAAAAAAGTTACATGGTTTCAAGGCACATGATCGAGGTGGGTAGACTTGGTCTCCTCGCAATGAGATAAATCGGTCCGAAAACCTCTCACGCAGTACCAACGCACCAAAAATTATCAATGTTCATTTGATCCAATTGAGGCCATAGGAAATCAGTGCTCCGTAACGAACTCCAGTGACTTATAAACTAATCTTGGGGTCTCAGATCCCTTGACAAGACAAGACCTCAATGATAACACATCAAAAATCGCAAAAACAATGCTGCAACAATAAAAAAACAAAAATGGCGTTTATTTTAAATCTGGCGTTATTTTTGAATCACTCTTTATGAAAATAAAATATACATTAAAATGGTAAAAGCAATAGGTCTTATTTTGAACTATGTATTATTTAATTATAGGCAAAACCCTATACTAACATTTTTTGGAACCTTTTTTTGCAAAATCATTAATTATATAATTAAAATATACGATTACATTTTTTTTAAATTAATCGTAAATTTGCCGCCCATAATATTTGCCGCCCTAGGCTTCAGCCTACTCAGCCTTTGCGTAAATCCACCCCTATGAATCCCCTAAACAGTACTGCTAATGGTTTGCGATCAAAAACAATGAACATACAACCATTATACATCTATAATAATAGCTGAAGGTATGAAGCGTTATTCAAATTCTACTCTCACCATGAGAATGTCTGAAATACGAAGATGGTTAAAATAAGGCAAAGTTGCGCATTTATGGAACTACCAAAATGCCATTTAGAAACTTTTGAAATTCCGAGTATATCTCCGAGAAAAACCAAAATTTTGGAAATTCATTCTTTCGTGCTTTCAAATTTCACATCCATCGTTTCATCTTTCGGCCAACCCATCATCATCAACTTTATTTTTTCTTATGAGCGCTCTGTTGCATTTTTATGTTGTTAAATAGTGCTCCTTAATCCAATTTAAGCAATGTATAACATATGATACTTTAAATCCTTATAACTTCATTTACTTCAAAAAAAAGAAATAAATATCGTCTTTGTTGGCCTTAATTGTAAAAATTAAACATATGTTAAAACTACTACACATTTGACAGCAACTGTAACCCATGCAAGACCCATTTGCAGACTATGTGACGAAGAGGAAGAGACAGCCTCTGCACTTACATACTGGAGAACAAATCAAAACCTCATGGTGGACACTAACCACCAGGAGGCTGGAGACCAGAAAAGAACAGTAAAAGGGCTACTACACCTGTCTAAGGTGTCAAACCTTTTTAACTGAAACAAATACACAAGAGATACAACAAGCCCTGTAGGCTGCAGTGTCGAGGCGGACAAAACCTCAACTTGTGTATTTAGATTATCAATCAATCAATCAATCAACCCATGCAAAAATTATATATTTCGGCAGAGGTAGATGGCTAATGTAAAAACCTATAAGGTGGCCGGCAAGGTCCTCTAACTTTAGAAAACTTGTTTGCTTGAATGGGGGCTACAATTTTCCCCCCAGTGTGGCTTTGATGCTAATCAATCGCCAGCTCGGTACACCCCGTTTCAAAGCTTATCAAGAAGCGAAGCAATTTAACCCTTCCGCATTATTTTACACTCTAAACCTAGGTTTTGTTGAGAAAGAAGGGCTTCCTATATTATCCGGCTCTTAACCGTATAGAAACCTTCGGCTTCTTTAATAACAATAAAATCTTGGACTTCCACTGCCTTTATTTGTTAATTTATACACAACGTTTTGGTTGGTGATGTATCTCCAACCGTTTTCAAGTGATAACTAAAAACTATTCTTAAAAGCTACCACTTATATACTATCCGTTGTTCACCGCAGCTTCACGGTTCCGCATCGAAAATATTCGGGATATTGATACTAGGCCTGCTAAATACATTTTGGTTGTTTACAATCATAAGAGCTTCTTTAAATTTTCTGTTTTTCAGTGGGGAACGTTGCAAGCCGGTACGGACCCGAAATCAACGAACTATTTAGAGGCTAGGAGAAGACTTGACAAAAGAAGATACTCACATTGAGTGCCTACGAGAAACCATAGATAACAACATCATACTAGTTGGTTTTCGCCTGAAGTCGCCAACACCACTTCGATCTCAGATAAACTACCACCGATTGAAAAAACTCACAGCTGCTGCAAGAAGTTACCCAGAGATATAATGAAATCAAGGAATACGTACAGAAACACGACTATAACACCTTTTCCAAAAGATACAAAGAACATACTAGGAAGCCATAGACGCTTTACGACATAAAGACACCCACTGGAAGAAAAGAAAATTTAAAGGAGTTGTAATAATTGTAAACAATCAAAATTTATCTAGCAAGCCTAGTATCGATATTCTGAATATCTGGCAGCCGTTGCTAAATCGTGAAACATCGGTCAAGCTTCGGTGAACAACAGATATTAGAGAAATGGTAGCTTTTAAGAATAGTTCTTAGTTATCACTTGAAAACATCACTAACCGAAACCTTGTGTATCAATTAACAAGTAAAGACAACGGAAATCCAAGATTTTAGGGTTATTGAAACCAAAACAAAAAAATAATAATATTAGGAATCACTCCAGACCCCGAAACTACATTTTCACGGCATTTATAATGGAGGGAAAAGTTTCTCCTTGATCCACGCCGTTTCCCGGAAAAGCTCTTTAATTTTTAACGCCACGTGCTCACTAATTGAAGATGAAACAGAAAGTGTTAGAACACTTAGAAGAAGAGGTATTTCTTGGGCTGTTAGTAGTTCAATTAAATCCATGCATCTCTGTATCCAAGGAAAAGGTAATATCTTTTGTATATATGATGCTTTAAATTATCTGGTTGATTTTCAGTGGCGGCCCTAAGATTTTCAAAATATTTTATCTAAAAAGTGAGATGTGGGACCAACATCAAATATATACCAGACACTATTGGCCACAAGGGGAACACTTCGGTTAAGAAAATTTTCATTCTGGAATTTGCAGAACAAAGTTGATTTTTTTTGGAAGCTCCCAAGGTAAAATCCGACTTTTAAAAGCAAATCCTCCGTTTGTATTTTTTTTCGTGAATTTGATCAAATTGTTTTGTTAGATCCCAAATTTCGCAAAAATATTTGCATTTTTCTTAAGAGTGCATTTACGCTACACCTTAGGGGTCGGGTGAAAGGTCACGGAGACGGTGGGCGGAGACTAACAAACTCCCACTACCACAATTTTCGTATAGCCTCATTAAAAATATTATATTTATTTAGGTTCTTCCAAATTCGGTGTATCGATGCGATGTTGTTTGAGTTGTTTCCTATTGCAAGCCTACAGGAGATAACGTTTTTCGGTAACTATTTTTCACTTAAATGACATAAATTATACACCATTTTAAAGGTAAGGAAATAATCTATGCCTCTGTCGTAAGGGGTTTTTGAAATATGAGTCGAGTTACGAAAAAATAGTATCTAAACATAACCGATTTTAGGGTGACTTTCACTCAAGGAAATATTAAAAACTAAATCCAAATTTAAAAAACTATTACAGCAGAAGCCTAGATTTAAGTGTTGGCTTTCATATAGTTTTTTAAAATTATCGATAACTTATACCGTTTTTGAGAAAAACATTATGCCCCAAACCCCAAATTGGATCAAATTTCGGGGCGCGAATGGACTTTTAAAATTAAAGGCATCTGAAATATTTGCATAAAAAAAGATTGAGTGAAAAAATTTCAACTAGCTGTGGTTTTTAGAAAAACATAGATAATTTTGCGCAATTTTGGGATTTGACCATAAAATTTGATCAAATTTACAAGAAATACAAATAGATGATTTGCTTTTAAAACTTAGATTTTCTCTAAGGGGGCTCTAAAAAAAAATCATTTTTCCAATCCCAAAATGATTTTTTTACCAAAGTGTTCTTCTTAAGTCCAACAACATCTGGTATACATTTGGTGTGGGTCCACGTCTTACTTTTTAGATAAACAATTTTGAAAACCCCGAAGCCGCCACTAAAGATTTTTTTATTGTTACCAAAAATATAGATCGATCATTGTTGTTACCTATTTTGCTTAATTAAAGTACGCCTAAGCGTGTTTAAATCCAACTTTCAAACACGCGCGTTTTAAAGGTAACCAATGTAACCATGATACATCGATCAACAATACGAGAAAAGTCTAAGACGACATTGCCAACCTTTAACCTCGAATTTTGTCACATGTGAGACATTTTAAAGAAAAAAAAATATTGATCTGAGTACTTTATAACATCAATTAAGATATTACTATAACAAATGTTTCAAACGCAATAAAAAATAGCGTAAAATATTCGTGGATAACTGGTCTTTAAAACACTTGCTCTATTTCGAAAATAGGGATGTTGCGGATGCGGATCTTGTTTTTTTTTATGAAACGTATGCTCCAATCCTCCACTAAGTAATTAGTGTAGTAAATACTATTCTTGCTATTTTACTTCTGCACCCAAACTTGGTATACGTTTTTTTTTGGGGCGCTGATTACAAATCTGAAAAAATATTTTTTCGGCAACGTTTCGTTTTTTGAAATATTCATCATCAAAGTTGAAAATCCGACTAACCTCATTTTCACTATATTCCCCCTTCTTTTTGTACACAATTCTTGATTTTTACACTAAATTGGCACAGAAAATTTTATAGACATTTTTTTAAATCCTTCTATTTTTATTTTACCCCTTTTTTCCATTAAATTGCGAACTTTTAAGGCAGCGGCCATATTTGCTTATAAAATCACTAGTGTATAAATGGTTGCTGCCACGTTGCGGCGTATGAAAGTGGAGGTTTGCAATTAAATGAAAAAAAGGTGTAAAATAAATATAAAAACAAGTTTTTAAAAGGTGTTTGTGAAATATTCTGTGCCAATTTAGTGTAAAAATCAAAAATTCTGTGCAAACAGAAGAAGGAATAGTGTAAATAAGGTTAGTTTAATTTTCAACTTTGATCATGAAAATCTCGAAAACGAAAAGTTGCCGAATTTTTTTTTTCACATTCGTAATCAGCGGCCCAAAAAACTCCCGTATACCAAATTTGGTTAAAATCGAAGAGGAAGCAACTTTCGAGACGACAACTTTCTTGTAAAAAAAAACAAGATCCGCATCAACATCCGCACCATCCCTATTCGAGAACTCCGGCTACGCCGAGCCGTCATGCTCGAAAAATCAAGCGTGTTTTAAGGACCTTAATATCCACTTATACAAGGATGGTTTGAAAAGTCCGTGGAATGGCACCATCGAGGTGATATTTAGTTAGTAGCATCTGTTGAATGAACGTACACCAAGTGTCAGCCATATTGGTCTATTTTTTGTGTTTGACATTCGTGTGAATCAAGGAAGTCGAGTGATTTTCAAGAAATGGACGAAAAAGAATTTCGTGTGGTGATTAAACATTACTTTATGAAAGGTAAAACGCCTCAGGAGACTAAAGAGAAGATTGATAAACATTATGGTGACTCTGCACCTTCGATTAGAACAGTTTACAAGTGGTTTCAAAATTTTTGGACTGGCCATATGAGCACAAGTGGCGCTAAACTTTCTGAACGGCCTGTGTAGGTCACGACTCCAGAAATCTTTGATCAAATCCATGATATGGTGATGAATGACAGAAAAGTTAAGGTACGTGAGATTGCTAGTGCTGTGGGCATCTCGACTGAACGGGTACATAATATTTTACATGAACATTTGGACATAAGAAAGCTATCCGCAAGATGGGTGCCACGATTGCTCACGCTTGACCAAAAACGGAATCGTGTAAAGTGTTGCAAGGATGGTTTGCAGCTGTTCCAGAAGAATCTGGAGGACTTTATGCGTCGTTTCGTCACTGTGGATGAAACATGGATTCATTACTATACTTCTGAGACCAAACAACAATCTAAGCAATGGGTTACCAAGGGGGAATCTGCACCAAAAAAGGCGAAGACCGTTCCTTCGGCCGAAAAGGTTATGGCGACTGTCTTTTGGGATTCGCAGGGGATAATCCTCATCGACTATCTGAAAAAGAGTAAAACTATTACAGGTGCATATTATTCATCATTATTGGACCGTTTGAAAACCGAGCTGCAAGAAAAACGCCCACGATTGGCCCACAAGAAAGTCCTTTTCCATTACGACAACGCACCAGCACACACCTCAGCAGTTGTGGTCTCAAAACTAATGGAAATAGGATTCCAACTCGTTTCACATCCCCCCTATTCTTCAGACTTGGCTCCCTCAGACTACTATTTGTTCGCCAATTTGAAGAAATGGCTGGCGGGACAAAGATTCTATTCAAACGAAAAAGTGATTGCATACACTGATCGATATTTTGCAGACTTGAACAATTCCTATTATTTGGAAAGGATCAACAAACTGGAAAATCATTGGACGAAGTGTATAAGCCTAAAAGGGGACTATGTAGAAAAATAAAAAAGGTTTACCCCAAACAAGTAAGTAGTTTTTATTTTTGCACGGGCTTTTCAAACCTACCTCGTAGTTTCATTATTTTGGCAGGTAATCTGATACTAAAAAAATTATTTCAATCCTTTCGTTTTCAAAGGGCTCTCATTTTTTGGATGTGTTTCTTATATGTCTTGTTTTATATGTCTGTTTTTCTCATATTAATCAAATTATTTCCATTGTTTCTTTTTATTGCAACGCATCAAAAAAACGAGGCGCTTTTAAAAAAATAAACCAATAAATAGGGCGACCTCTTAAGGAAATGTTACTTTTAGGGCTTATTATAATTTTTTTATGTATTTTTTTTTAGTGATGTTCTTCAGGGTTCTACGGGAAAAAAGCACAAGATGGCTATATCACATTTTTTTAGTATCAGTTCAGTCCTCATTGTATGACTTTGTACATAAAGTAGCTATGCTGGTGTTTTAATTAAAAAAAAAATCGCGCGTCTTGCCATTTTTTCATATTTTATTTTCAGAAGCATGCTAAAAGTATATTTTTATTACGACTCTGATAATTTTTTGGTGTTTATATTGTTTTTCTTAAAACAATATTGATTAATTTTTATATATACCCAAGTAAGTTGCAAATTACCCTGTATTTACAAATAATACACAGAAAGCAATTTCTTTAAAAGCAGCTACTTAATAATTTTTCGCTTTTTAATTTTGTTGATTTTCACAATTTTGATTAATATGAATTTTTGGATAATTTATAAGACAACAATGAGTTAACTCTTTTAATCAAATTCTGATAATATAATTAATATTTTCTTTTACGTTTTGATATGCCAAGACAAGGAATTATCAAAATTAAACAAAGATTCCTAAAAATAGTATTTATTTTTCACTAATTTAAGATACAAATTCTAGCAAGTAGCCTAATCAGAAATTTATAAAACCACAAATCAAATCTTGCATCATCACCGCCTATCTCTTGTGTTTGTTGTTACAAATAGTTGATTTCTCAATTTTGAAAAACAAGTGATTCGATCGCGAATGACGCTTTTTGTTTTAATTTTATAATTATTTACCAAACAAAAATTAATTAAAGCTGTTATTAAAATAATATAATTGTAAATATAAGACTAACATAATTTTGGAATGAAGAAAAGTTAGGAAATTTACTAGTTAGATAATTAAATCAGTAAGTACAAAAAAATATTGATTGATTTAAGTGGATTTTTTAAAACTAAAATGTTTTTTTTATTCAAATCAGTAATTGGGGAATTAGATAAAATAACTATTTACTCAACAAAAACTATTGAGATAAAAAAAAGGTAGATAGGCCAGAAATAGTTAATGTAGGGGTATAGGATCTTTAAAATTGTCACAAGGTATGTATTTGAAAACAAGAGCTTTTATTTAATAGTGGTTCTACTTACATGCTTTCAATTTTTAACATGTAGTTACAGTTTTTAGGAGTGGATAAGGTAATGTTTAAATATGAAATACATAAAAAAATAGCAACATTTGTTTTTTTTTAGCATTTACCTAACAGTAATTTGGACTATGGTACAAACCTTAAATGTTATATATGGAAACCAAAATAAAGCAAAAATTCTAGTAAAAGTAAAAAACATTTATGAGAAAAGCTCAAAATTATCAATTTTATAGCTGAAATAAATATTATCAATAAATAACGTTTTTTTCTTATTGCATTTTTAAATTTAAAAATAAAGAAAAGAACAGAAAATAAATGTGTTCTTACTAAAGGCGACCTTTCAATGCAGCAAATAAAAATCTTATCCAGTTTAAGCTAATTATAATAGATAATTTACATAACAACCAACACAGGCAAATCAAGATTATTTCTTTTTCATTTTTTCATAAATTTTTAATTAGATATCCTTATATTGCTACATCATATACCAGCTGAAAGATAAAAGTTACAAAAAGGATTCTAAATATTATAGCTTCATCAAACAAAGAGCTGTCCCATATTGGGTAAAGAATAAAAAGTAAATAATAATATAATTTATTACATTTTGTATAGGTATATATTTTTTCACCAATACACACATATACATGTAGACAAAAAAACCCAAGTCAATGTGAGAAGTAAGAGGCTACATGATAAAAACTAAATACCCACCCTCTGTATTTTAGCCTTAAACAGGGCTTTGGTCAGACAAACAGCAATTATCTACCCACTGCGGCTATAAAATATTAAAGATATAAATAAAAAAACAAAGAAAACAAGACAGGCTCACACACAGGGTCAGTAAAACACAACTAGCACGCAATGAAATATTTGGGGAGGTATTTTAATTGACAACTTATGCTATAGGGCGCGGTACATAAATTGAAACTAAAATCTTCTTAAGAATTAAACAATTTTTAGTACATTTAGGTATTTAATTTATTAAAATGTTATTTAAGAAATTATAAACCAGTGGAAGAAAAACTGAATTTGAATGTTTGTTCTCTGGTTGCTTTAAATTCCCAAACATAACTAAAAATTACTTCGAGGCAAAAATTGGGGATACCAAATTTTAGAAATAATTAAATAAGTTATTTACAAATATCCGTAAGTTGACAAACAATTTAAAAACAAATTGCAACAATAAATTTTAAACTGTAATAAAAATTTTGAATAAAATTCATGCAAGAAAAATTTCAGTAAGAAAAATTTACGCCAGAAAAATTTCAAACAGCAGAAACACCCCAATAAAAAGCTATTTTTAAAAATGCACCCTTTTTTACCTTTAAGTAGATAAAGACTTTAAAGATATATTTTTTTGAAGGTAACATAATAAAGAATATAAGCTAATACTCTATTTATTATATCCACATGTTTTAAAAAGGTAAAGTAAATCAGTGTACCTACTATTAAATTTGCTATAATATTAGCATATATTAAAAAAAAACAAATTGCTTACTTTGGGGGTTTTTAATATGGGCATCCTTTGAAACAACGACATTTTTACTTGGTTTATGAAACAAATGTGTAACTCCAGCGATCACTGGTGAGACACCATGATTAAATAGGTCTGCCATAGTTGTCATCATTTTATTTACAAATTTAAATTAATTCTTAAACTATAATAAATTAACAAATCACATTTGTTTTGATAAAAATTAAATAATGTAAGGTTAACACTTTTTGGCGCGAAATTTTGCTGTGTTACGTTTCCTAACCTATTTGACCGGTTGGCCGGTTAATAAAATTTATGGAGGTTAGAGATAAGGAGCACAATCCCTGTGTTACAAAAATGGTCCTTAAATTGCAGTAAATTAAGAAAGCAGTGCTATTCCAGAGGACTGTTTTTCAATAAAGCGCCAAACCGGTTTAGTTTTCTAATTATTTACGCTTTACCTGTTAGGTTACTATACCATCCGCTACACCAGCGCCTCTTTATTTAATGCTATTATGTGGCCACTTTTTGAGACAAACAACCATAAGAGATTGTGCCCCTTGCCTCCATAATAAAAATGGTATAATGTCGTTGCTTTTCATTCTTCTTTTTTCTGGTTCTTGCGATATCGCAACATATGACTTGAAGTGGTACTTAAGGTCACGGAATAAAAAAGGGTTAGGTAGGTAGGCGAAGGTTATTATCATCGAGTTATTTCCGAACGGCCTGTTTCCTGTCTGTACCGCATACTACAACCAGATATGGAATCGAAATTGTCAGCAATACTTCTAGTCAAATATCGTACAATTTACCGCTAATAACTTTCACTGTTCCTTTTGTTGTAGCCAAGTTCTCCTTAAATTGTAAGAAATTTACTGCCAATTTGCCTACAGCTTTGTACTTGATAACGTTTCGGACAACCTGACTACAATTGGCGGAGATAAATTCCGTTTAATTGCCATTTACTATGGCTATCTGGGTGACTACTAAAGGTGCGTTTCCTATGGGGCGGCTGACGCACGTGGCTGCCGCACAGCGTCTGACGCCTAGTACTGCTCATGTGACAATTCATTTATCCGTTTCTTTTCGAGCGTCAGACGCAAGAGTCAACCGCTGGCGGCTTCAGGCATCGCGGCCCTACCCCTCTCGAGGCAGTCAAGCGTCAGCTACCTGTTGTTTCGGTAGATCTTCTTTTATTAAGTCCAGTATATAATTAACTAAGCAATATTTAATCTGAAAAATTGCCTAAATTTCTCTTCATCTTTCAATAAATGTCTATTTATTAAAGTTTAAAAAAAGCCTTCGTCAGTTCTAGTTTTAAATAATGGATGAACTTGTTCATTTTCTTTGCACATGTTTTTCAGTAAAATTTCTTCGCCCTCAATTTCTTCTAATAGAAAATGCAATAAAAATATTTTTTTGTTTTCGCACATTTTTTAAGAAAACTGTACTTTTTTGACAACAGATCACTCGCGTCTACACTTCATAGAAAATGGGTGTACTGGCGTCAGACGCTGCGCGGCAGCCGCGTGCGTCAGCCGCCCCATAGGAAACGTACCTTAAAAGTGATAGGTTCCAACTGTTTAATTTAAAAATTACATTATTTCTCAAAATTTCTCTTAAAATATAAAGGCTACATTTCTTAATCTTTTCCGAGGTAAGAGCTAAATTTAAGAATGCTTTAGGTCGCGTGCTTGGCAGATTTAAAAAATATGGATTCGACACGTGACTTTGTGCTCGATCTGAAACATATGAACGATAACTATTATGAAATCGAGTAAATTTTTGTTTAAAGGTTTAAACCTTATTAAACGTGCTTCCACTGATACGTCACAACATTGGTTTCTGCTGGATTTTCAGGTTCTGTTGGTTAAATCTGGGTTGTAACCCGTAAATATGCATATTTAAAAACTTCTATTCTTATATCCAAACAAAAAAAAAACTATTTCACGAGTAATCATAAAAATAATTAGTAATTAGTACTTTATAAATAAATACTTACATTTAGCTACCGGAAAAAAACTTTTACCTATAATAGCTATTTTTGATTGAAACATTTAGAACAAAACTAAGAAACCAATGAAATACTGGTCTTTAATAAAACTAATTAAAATTTAAACTAGACAAACGCATTATTTTCAAAAATATTATATTTGGAAATTATCTATTATATTATACTTGTTATGTAATCAATATTACAAAATTATGTTGTACTTATTTATTAGAAATAATTAATAAAAACTTTTATTGTCCCCGTCGCATTACGTAATAATGAAGACGCTAAAGACGTGTTTTTTCTTTTATTTAGGAATTGAAACATTTTTTAAAAACACTATAGAAACATAAAAGATAATATAGAGTACGTGACATAATAAATGGATGAAACAACAGAATAGATTTAAGCAAAAGAAGCAAAAAAATGTCAATGAGGAACTTAACCATTTAGAGGTCCATTTGGTGATGCGCACACCACAATAAACAAAGAAAACAAGAAAAAAACGATGGAGAGGCACGCTTTACTGTAATTTTAACATATTATTGCTGCCAACAATAGGAAAATATAGAAAAATAGGGTATTGACAACCTTGATTAGCAAATGACATTTACTGTCGGCAAACTGCGCAAAAAACTTTAAGATTACACTGAGGTTTAATTCCATTATTTCGAAGTTATTTTTCGTTGCTTTGATCCAAGAGTCCATTTTATTTTGGTACGTTCGTGAGCAGAAAACATCTTGCTTGCTTCTTAGGGGTTGTCTTGTCTATTCATATTAATGGTTTTGTCTGCCAATCTTTTTTATTTCAGGGCCGTATAGCCAGTCCCTTCTTTTAAACCCCATTGTTAATGTCGCAACATTTCCAGGACTTTTTTTGGTCGAAAATCTGGATATTCGAGGTCTGTAGCCCCCAGAAATTTCAACTAATACACAACTTAATTGATAAAAGGCACAGTTAACGGTGATCAAACCAGAGACTACTACTGATATTGCGTACAACCAGCTTACTGTCAGTTTGACGTCCACGCTGCATGTGAATGAATTTTCCCAAACAAAAAGGGCAATCTTTTGACTAAAAAAGGAAAACCATTAGAAATTTGGACCTCGCTTTTAAACGGGATATGCTAGTCGAAAGTCTCTTAGGAGTTACCTAATTTCTTCCCGCTTGGTTTTGTTCCCAAAACGCCAGCAAAGTACACTTACAGATTTTTTAGAAAGAAGTCGAGCCCCCTTTCCCTGGCATTTTTTATAGTTTCGAGCATTTACTGTTGGAGACAGTCTTGCTGCTTGACGGACCTAACAAGCTTGCAAAAGAGAAGGAAAACGGGTATAGCCTTCTCTTTCGCTCCGAGTGCTGATATTGGTCGGCAAAAGAAGCAAAATATTAAGTTTTTAGACCAGTTCCTTTTTGACCTCCGATCAGTGAAGTGCTCGCGATAAAAAAATTAAATAGTTTTTTCCGAAGGGCTAAAGGCGCTGTATCAACAGCTTTTCCATCGGGGATCAAGGAGAAACTCAAGCCAAACGATGGAGTCCTTTCTTCGGGGGCCCAAGCGCTGTGAACGGGACCTAACCTGTTCCTTTCCAGACCCACCACGGGGGGTTTTCCTAATGGGGAAGAGGTTTTGGGGGTCGGGAGGGGGGGGGGGGCCCGACAAAAAAAATTTTGGGGATCCCCGAAGCAGTCCCTGGGGGGGGCCGGGCCTTTTTTTTGGGGCCCCCATCAAAAATTTTTTTTTTTCAAAATTAAAATTTTAAAAAATTAAATTTTTGGGGAACAGAACCCCCCATCCCCGGGAACCCCCGCAAAGCCTTTTTTATTTGGGGTAATGTGTCGGGGAAAGGGGGGAACCCTTCGGGAACTTTTTTCCCCCGGGGCCCCCGGGAAAAAGAAAGAAAAAGGGGGGTTTTTTTTTTCTTCCGAAAAAGGGAAATTTTTTTGGGGCCCTTTATAAGAAACACCCAAAAAAGGGAAAAAATTTAAAGGGGAAAATAGGGGAGCCCAGAGAAAAACCCCAATTTTTTTTGAATAAAAAAGTACTAATTAGAATATATATTATGCCCTAAACTATTTTTTTTAAAAATTCCTTTTTAAAAAGGGGTTAAACAAAAAACAAAATAAACCACTATTTTTTTATTATAACAAAAAAAAGCTTAAATTGGGAAAAAATAAAAAATATTACCATGTTTTTTTTTTGCTTTAAAATGGTGGTGTTCTGCAGCTTCTTTACGTTTATTTTCAGCCCAAATTGCTACATTTTCGGGGGAGTTGGCTAAAAAAAATAAAAGGTTAAATGTAATAAAGTAAATTTACTGTTAAATATGCAGTAGTAAGTCTGACATCACCACTGACATTATCTACCAACGAACTCAAGGACTAGAATTAAGGCAAAAGCCATTTTAGGAGGGTGTGGAAGGATTTTTGTTTTTGTTTTGGAAAATAAACAAACTCCAGATCTCAAAAACCAAAATAGGAAATTATTTTAAAATGTAATAAAATTATTCAAAAAATATTGGTTTTTTTAATATAGGCAACTCAATTTAAATATAAACATTTATTAATATGAAGTTCCAAGCAACGACAACAAGCTTATTTTGGACAGTGCTGCATTCCTTAATAAAAAAGTAAATCAGGGTTGGTTTTGTCTTTATTTTCAATTTTACAAAAATTTTTGTAAACATGGATCAACAAAACCGAATTGAGCATCTAAAGTAATGTCAATTGTCTTCACTTGATAAAACAAAAAAGTTTTCTGGTTTTAAAAAATTTTTTAAAAAAAGAACATCATTTTAAAAATTAAAGGAATGATAAAATTGAAAAAGTTTTTGTTTTCCAGTTATTATTCAGTGCCTTTAATCAATATTGCCATGCAGTGTGTTTACAAGAACTATCCCTCCTTGCCCCCTGAATATTAATGCCAAACAAGGTTTGTTTACTTTATTTCTATCCAAGAATTTGTTGTTATCTATAAATAATTTATTTTGTGAAATTACTGCACTAACTAAAGTAAATTGTTAGAGGTTATAGGGAATCAACATATTTTGTGTAGCTTTTATTATATTTTCTTTGATTTGCAATATTTTTAACACAAAGCTATATCCAAAAAACTTACCCAAGTTGCTGATAGATTTAAAGACTGGAATAGCCAATAAGATTCCAAGAGGATACCATTTTGCAATCCAATTGTTGTTTAAATAATGTTTGAATGGAAACTGGGCAATTTTTGCACTAAATGTGTAGGGAAATTTCATGGGTCTAGCGGGTTTTTCCACTGTATCGGCCATTTTTTTATAAACTAAAATTTAAAAAAAGGATTAATTTTAATTATTTATAACAAAATATAAATTATTTTTTGAGGTAAAGGATTTTTTAAAATTTTTGTAGTGAATTTTAGCCAGTTTTGCTAAAAAAATTTTTAAATTTTTTCCCCATATTTGAAAATTTCTTCCATGGGCCCCCTTCAGAACTTAAAATTTTAAAACAAAAAAATAAATTTTGGAATAATCTTTTTTTTTAAAATTTAAAAGAAAAAGGGGAAAATGGTTTTTAAAAAGTTTTTTAAAAGGGGATTGTTAAAAAAATCTTGCATTTTCAGGAAAAATGATCAGACCTAACTTTGTTTTAAAATAAAACCCCCCTTAATATTGAAATCAAAAAATTTTAAAATATTAAATTTTTTATTAAAAAAATAAAGAAAAGGGGAAAGGGTACTGGTTTTAATGTCATTTTTTTTAATTTATTTTTTTTTTAAATCATAGAAAAATTAAAACAAAAGCAAAATTTTCTAGAAACAAACCCCATGTAGGGGGACATTGATTCTTTTAAATTTTTTGTCCCAGACAAAAATCGAGTTCGTTAAGTTGTCAATGGGTGCGGTCCAAAACAGTAAGGGGGGCTGATTATTAGCCTAATTTATTTTTTTTTGGACATAGCCTTTCGTGGTTTTTTGGCTTAAAAGGCCTTCCCCAACAAAAAAAAAGGGGGCCCACGGAAAAACTCCAAAAAACCCCAGGGGGAAAAACCAAAACGCCCAATTTTGGGCCCTTTTTTGTCTGGCCCTTTTTTTTCCAATGTAGATTTTTAAAATTTTGATTAAATTTTTAAAAAAAAGTTTTATTTGTAACCAAAAAAAAATTTTAAAAAAAAGGTTCATTTTTTTGGAAAAAAAATTACATTTTCTTTTAAAAATTAAACTAGATCCACAAACTTAATAGTTGTCTATAATACCACTAAAAAGAATGTTTTTTGTTAATAAGAGATCGAAAGAAAAGAACATTTGTCCTCATAAAAAGACAGGTGGTAATTTTTGAGCACTGCTAGAGATGTGAGCAAAATACATTGCAGACTTGACCCAAGTAGTACTTTAAAAGGAAAGCTAAAAAAATGAATTTCCCCTTTTTTTAAATTTCCCCAAAACAACAAAAAAGGACATTAGGCCTGGGGGGCCCCAGGGGCAAAAGGCCCCTGGAGCCTTCTGCCCCCCCCTTTAAACCCCTGTCCTCGCCCTAAAAGCTTTTTTTTCACCATTAATTTAAATAAAAAAATGTTCAATTAAGGACCAAAAGAGGTGGTTTCAGGAGTTATACAATACAAGTATTCAAAAAAAAATTTTTTGGCAAAATTAAGAGTAAAAAAAAATACTAGCAAGCTAAACTTCCACAAAAAATTTTAATAAACCTTATTGGGCCAAAATTTTAAAAATTTAAAAACCAAATTTTATTTTCCAGGAATAGATATAGAAACTGTAGGTGTTTTCAAGATCCCCCCCCCACCCGCGATTTTTGTAAAAAGCAAATCCCCCCGCGCCTATGCCGCCCCGGAAAAAAAAACAATTTTTTTTTTATAAAATTCCCCTTTTATTCCGGAAAAAAAAAGAATAAAATGTTTACTTTATAATTTTTTTAAAAAATTTTTTCCCCCTTTGGGGCCCCTTTGCTTTTTAAAAAATTTTTTTAAAAAGGGAAAGGGGTTAGTTTTTTTTGATGAAACCCCCGAGGGTTAATTTAAATTTTTGCTTTTGTTTTGGTTTTTTTTGGGAAAAAAATTTACGAAAAATTTTTTTTTGTTGTCTAGTTGAATTTAATTTTCGAGGGAAAAACCCCTTAAATTAATTTAATCGCAGCGTTATGGATAATTTGGGGCATAAAAAATTAAAAAAAAAAATTTCCCCCAGAAGATGAAAATGCATCATTTCCCCTTTTTACGTCTGTGGAGTGAAAGTGCATCACCCGGGCCCTTTTAAACCACTGAAGTTAAACAAGTGAGATTCCAGATTTAGCCCCCAAGATTTTGGATATTTTCCCCTGATTTTAAAACAAACCCCAAAAATAAAAAGGTGGGGTTTAGAAAAGAATGGTTTAAAAAAAATGTCTAGAATATTCAAGTGTTCCCCCTTCTGCATATTTTTTTAAAAAAATAATTTCAATTTGATTTATCTAAAAAAAAACATGTTTGGTACTTGTGGTTTTCGTAACGGGGAAACTTGCACTGATAGTTAAAAAAATTTAAAAATGTTTTTAAAAACCCCATTAAGGGTTGGGAAAAAAGGGCAGAGAAGCAACGTCGAAAAAATTTTGGGGGAAAATTTTTTTTACGCTTGTAAATGAAAGTTTTTGAATGCAATCACTATATCACTTGAAAACCCCCGATTTTCCAACTTCTTTTTTAATGAGCTACCAATGAGATACCAAGATATCAACCAACATAAAAAAATTTTTTTTTGAACTTTTTAAAAAATTTTCTTGAAAAAGATCAGAAACTTGCTAAATGTCATAAAAAAAATGCCCAAAATGTTTCATTTTATCCCAGACATTCAAAAGATGTTGAAATCATGGCTGAAGGCTGGGGGAACACGTTTTGATATTAATAACAGACGCCCTGGTTTATTTTAATTTAAGATGGGAAAAAAAGATAAAATAATAGGAAAAAGCCATTGGTATTTGTTTTAAAAAAGGGTGGGTTTTTGAATAATTTTTCTTTAAAAAAACCGGGGAGATTTGATGTTTGGGGGTTTTTTTTTAATTAAATTAAAAAACTTCCAAGAATACGGAATAAACAGCAATGGGGTGTTTTTGCCATTTTTTTTTGAGGGGGCCCCTCAGTAATGGGGGAAAAAAAGGAGGCGTCCAAGCAAAAATTCAAAAAAAAACTAAAACCGATTAAAATTCCCCATGTGAAAAGGGAATCTAGGTTTTACTTGGTTTTAATTTAAAAAAATTGGGGATTCCAATAATCAAACAATTTTTTTTTCAGTGCACTATGGGGTTAATACCACTTTTAAAAAAAAGAGTGCCATAGCTGTTATACGGGACATACTTTAAAACTTTTGGGGGAACGCTGGTCAGGGGCCTTTAATGTATTTTGGCATATATAAAAATTATAATGAAATTTTTTTTTTTTAAAAAAAACGTGGTCATAAAAATTTTTTTGGGGGGAAAGTTGGGGCTGTTGGGGGTTTTAAAAAAGTGTTTTTAAAGGGGACTTTAAATTAGTTTAGCTTAATAAACTATTTTTTAATTTGGAACCACCCCAAAAATTACAAACGGAAAAGAATTTTCAAAACCCAGAGATAATAGAACCCTTTTTTTAACCCCAAATTAAGAATTTAGAAATGTTTTCCATGTTTTTACGAAATATGGATATTTGTTCAAGGGTGACTTTAATACAGGAAAAAAACACTAAACCCAAATTTTAGAACTGCCAAAAAAAAAATTAATCCTGTACAAAAAAAGGTTTTTTTATTATGGAAAAACTGGTATTTTAAAAACCCAATGAGAAACAATTTTAAAGGGTTGGGGGTGTAAAGAAATTTAACCAAAAAGAAGGTTCATAAAAAAAATTTAACTAATAAACGCGCTGGGCCAAAATTGGGGGTTATGAAGGGATGGGGGTTCCCCTTCACGGGGAAAATTCCCCTTCCAGCAAAGAAGAACTAAAAAGTTAAACAATTTTAAAAAAAGGAAAACCCCCAACGTGTTTTCAGAAAGGGCCCGTCAAAAACTAGTTTTTTAAAATAATAAAAAAAGGGTTTCAGCTAGAACTTTTTCCCTTGCAAATTTTCAGAGTCAAATTTTTTTTTTACAAGGATTAATCAACTCAACGATTCAATAAACCCCCAAAAGGGGAAACCCCTTTTTTTGGATTTGAAAAAAAAGGGAAAAATTTTATTAAAAGGGGTGAATTTTTTTAAAAAATTTAATGAAAAAAAATAGAAAACAAATTTTTTTTAAAAAATTATTATCACCTTTTAAAAGTTTTAAGAAGTTTAGTTTTTTTTTTTTTTTAGGGTTTTAAACTTTCCAGTTGTTTTATGTTGTTTTTGGGGAAATTTTTTTGTTTTTTTTATGAAAAAAAATTTTTTTTTTTAAAAATATTTATTTGGACTGAAGATTTTTTAACTTTTAATATTTTTTATATTTTATTAAAAAATTTTTAAAATTTGATTTGTTTATTATACCTAAATATGTTTTACCTATTTAAACAATATGTAACTATTAAATAAAATAAATTTTGTAAATATTATAAAACCCTTTAAAAAAAAAAAGTTCGCCCCCTTGAAAAATCTGTGCCCCCCTGAAGTCAAACCCCCGGCTAGGGGCCCGGGGACATTCAATTTTTTTCCAAGCAGTAACTAATACGATATAAATTTGTTTTCATGTCTTTTAACACAAGGATCATACTACAGACAAAAGAAATACCGGCTACGGTGAACTTTAGCTCCATTGCTAAATAGCAATATTTTAATATAATTTTTGTTTTCACATATTTGTTACAACCCCAATAAAACACATAGGGTCTGAAAAAACGAAATTTTCACTACAATTTATCACAAAATAAAATAATTTCTTTATTTTTCCCTAAAAATATGCTGATAATTTTTGGGGGGTAAATGGGGAAAAAGTGAGAAAGAATACACTAAAAAGAATTTTTTTTTTATTTTCGGGCCTTCAAAAGCAATGTTGCCAGATGTTTTATATTATTTTTTTATTATTGAAGGTTGTTTTTTTCCCCCTTTTCCAGAAATAAAATTTTTTTTTGAAACAACAAAAAAGAACTAACCAACAACAACTTTCAAAAAAATTACCTAGTTTTGCTTAGTTTTTTTGGGTTGTTTTGTTTTGGTTTTCCCCCTTAAATTGTAAAATTTCTTTTTTACCCCAAAAAACGCCGTCGAACAATTTTTTTTTTTTTCCGACAACGTCGAAACTGGCCTTTTTTTTTTAACCAAAAACAAAATTTTTTGACTTTTTTAAATTTTTAATTTTTTTCAAAAATGCATTTTTTCGGATTTTTTTTTTGGAAATCTACTAAACAAAAAATGTTCTTTTTATCTGAATATTTTTTTTTTTAAAACGAAAAAGGGGCTAAACCACACCGGACCCAGAAATACCTTAACAAAAAAGTATTAGGTACAAAACCAGATGAAAATAAATTCAGCCACAAAATACAAGACAAGGGCGATTAAAGTTTATGTAATATCAATGTCTGGACTTATAACCTAAAATTTGGCCCCACAAGTTTCCAAAAGCATGAAAGGGAATCAGATAACAGATCTAGACCAGGTAAATAATCAAACAGATATATGGATGGTTCTTATATTTGCTTACCTGTACTTGGTAGAAAAAATTTACTAAAAATTGGAAAAAAATTACTTCCAGCCCCAAGTTACACAACTGACAGGCAGGAAAAATCGATGTTGCCGGATTGCTATGTCGGATTAAACAAACCGAAAATTTTCGGAAGATTTATGTTTTTATGTTACTAAAGGCCTCTAGGACGCTAAAATAAAAAAACCAGTAACATTTTTTTGTCAAAAAATAATTAAAAATATAAATATAATTTGCTTTTTATTAAAACTACAATAATAGCATATGTTTGCTTATTTTAAATTTCCCAGGTTCCAGGAAAAATATAGTGATTTGTTTACACTGCCCATCAAGACTACAATTAGATTAAATATTTTATGAGAGAACCCGTATTGCACCGGTGTATGTTTAGTTGTCTACTTTTGCCGCCTTAATTATATTTCTTTTGCGATGCATTGTTTAAAAATCTTAGTGGAAGGTGAAGTAAAGAGAAAGTAAATACGCACGTGAATAAAATATTCAAATAGTTGCAAATAACCTACCAAGGTATTACTCATACAGTCTTTTGCCTCACCCACCTTATTCCACCAAACAAACAGCAGTTTCTTAAAAGAACAAAATTTTGAAATTTATATTATTTTTATTTGAATATTTATTATTAATTTTAAAATTTAAAAATTTATTTTTTTTTTATTATAAAATTTTATAATTTTTTAAATTTATAAATTAAATTTAAATATTTTTAAATATTTTTATAAAATTTTTTGGTTGTTTACCCATTGCCTGGATTTTCGAATATTTATGGTAGTTTTTTTTTAAATAAAAAAATTTTTAAAGTTATATTCATATATATAAAAATATTTTTAAATAATAATATAGGTTTCAAAGATAGGTGCTTTTTTTCGCAAAGCCCGAAAAAAATAATTTTAAAAAAAAACTTTGCAAAAAACAACAGAATGTAACTTTCTAGAAATAGTTTTGTGATCTTACTTAGTTAGAAATATTTTGGAGACAAAAGTTTAAAACTTCAAAAAGAAAAAAAAACTTATTATTTATTTTACACACCTATTTTACCATATTAAAGCATTTTCTTAATTTTGTATTGCAAAACAATTTCTTTTTGATAGGTAAATATTTTGCCCAATATGCCAATATTTTTTATATCAAACAAAAAATTACATTAAAAAGGGTTACTAGAATTTTATAAAAATTATTATTCAAATTAAAAGTAAACTACAGAAATTGAAATAACAATTCTTAAAACAAACAAATGTCATATGATAAAACAAAATATTTAAAGAAAATAAAATAAGTATTTTTTTAACATATATATTTAATTATGGGCAAAAAACACAATATTTTTCTGAATTTTTTTGCAAAACATTAATATTTTAAATAAAATTACGATTCTTGTTTTAGAAATTAATCGAAATATGCCTCATTATTTGGTAGGTTAGCCTATCAGTTTGGGCGAAATCCACCCTTCAAAATTTAAAAGAATACTAAAGTAAATAATTTTTAAAACAAACAATTCCGTTATTTCAAGGAAAAAATACCTTTAATTAAAATTTGGCAAAAATTATAAAATCAAAATAAAAAAAATGTTTTAAAATTCACTAAAATTAAAATTAATTCCCAAACTGAGAATCGTTTATAGGGGTTTTAAATTTTGGAAGGCAATATTTTTTGCCCCCCAATACGTAATATTTTTTGAATAGAAAAAAATTTAGTGTAAAGAATTTAAAATTTACTAGAAATTTTTAAAACTTTAATAAACAAATTTAACAAAAGAAAATATACGAAAATTAAACAACAAATTTGAAAATATCGCCATAATATTGCCGAGGTTCAGCTATGGGCCTTTTGAACATTTACAGGTATTTTATTAATATAAGGAACTTTGGGGAATTAAGAATTTTGATAATAAAATAAACCTATTTTGATATTTAAAAAAGACTTTGAAAATAATTAAATATATTATTTTTAATCCCGCTCCTTGATATTTTTAAAGTGCAAAATATTTTTAATACGAATCTTTGTAACATTTGTAATAAGCCCCCAAAAAAATTTTTGGGAAAATTAAATTCACATGTTTTGACCATTAAAATCAAGTGCTGGTTTATATGGGAATAGCCATGTTTAAATAAAAAAATTTCCTAAATTTATAACGTATTTAAATTATTATAGTTTTTAAAACGGATTTATATTATATATATATATATATATATATATATATTAATATATTATATAAATATATATATATATATATATATATATTATATATATATATATATATATATATATATATATATATATATTATATTATATATATATATATATTATATATATATATATATTATATATATATATATATATATATATATATATATATATATATATATTTATATATATATATATATATATATTTTATATATATTATATTATATATATATATAATATATATATATATATATATATATATATATATATATATATATATATATATATATATATATATATATATATATATATATATATATATATATATATATATATATATATATATATATTTTATATATATTTATACAAAAGTCCGTGTGCCCTTTATCAAATAATTTACAATAGTAGGTTGAAGCAGGATATTTTTATTTAAAAAATTGCTACAAACCAAATAATTTTAATATTTGATTAAATGATGAAAAATTCTTTTTCATTTTAAATTTGAAACGGGCAAACTTAGCATTTGTTTTGGAAAATTAGAGGTATTTTGATATTTCAATGTTCCATCATTATCGCTTAATAAGCTTGAGGTAACCAGACCATTCTGACCCTCCTTGCACTGCTGCATTAAGCTAACCAAGACAGTGTCATTTATTAAATATCTACCAAAATATTACAAAAAAGGGGGTAAATCTACATAAAGAGTAGAAATTTAATAAGTGTAAACCCAATCAGAAGTCTTTTTGGACGGTCAAGGCGGGAAAAAATTTAGGTCAGTTATTCAGAAATAGTATATATTTACACTTTTTACGTTACGCTCCTATCGAAGGTGTTTTTAGGACTAGGTGTGTACAAAGATGTAAAAAGTGTAAGTGATCATTACGTCAAACATTTTCCGAAATAAGATATTTAAGGGCAAAGGAAGAGAATTTAGTATTGTTTTTGATTTAAAATAAATTTTATGCAAGGGGCCTATAGCGGGTAAAAGTTATTATTAGGAGTTAATTTTTTTTTATCTTTATTTTGTGATCTTATAATATTTTTTAACTAATAAGGTGGTAAGGAGTAATTTTTCCGCAAGACCTGTGTGTTTGTAAAATATATTTTATTTCTTAGATCGTTTAATATGTATATTTTTCTGTTGCATTGACATTAATGGAAAAACCACTTTTTACTATCTATAAGAAATAACCACTATGCTAGATTATTGATTTTAATTATGGAAAACTTAAAAAGCTTTTAAAAATAAATTTTAAAATCAAGGTAGAAATACCCTGAGACAAAAAATTACCACAAAATAGTTCTTCATTGTTCTTATTCACGAGAATAACAAATATTTTATAATTTAATCATTCTTCTATGTATATTAAATGCCCCTTGGTTTTTATTTTTAATCAATGTTTAAATAATTAAAAAAAAAGAAAACCTACATATTGCAGAATCAAATTTATTAAACTTAAATGCTCGTACCATTTCCATACGCAACCTACTCTAAATAACACTATTTAAATTTTCGTTTCTAAATAATTAAGTATTTATCTTTTGGATAAGATGCACTAAAAGCAAAAATTATAGCTTGCGAAAAATCCGACCATTGTTTAAAATAATCCATGCATATTTTTATGTATTAAATTTTTAAGCGTTCCTAAATATTGTAGCTATAATTGCGAATATTTTTGTTAGGTAAAGCAAAACCTAATAATACTACTAATAATACATAACTTTTAAAATATGAGTTAAAGTAGTGATTGAGTATAGAAGTGCCTACTTATAAAACTTTAAATACTCCTATGTTGAATATTTTACAATAAAAGGACCCATAATTTTCTTATAGAAAAAAAAAACTAACCAAAAACCTCCCCAAAATCATCCTCAAAGGTCAGTCGGATTTTTCTAATGGAAAATGGGTTTCGGTCAATTGTTTTCAATTTTGCATAGTGATAGTTGTCAAATGCGTTTAAATAACATTTATTGAGTAATTCGACTACGCTTGGAAAAATTTGGTTTGGGTTTAAAATTAAATTTTATAATTGTAATATTATGAATTAATAAATTTTTTTAAAAATCGCATTAAAATAAAGTTTACACTTTTTTATAGTTTTATGTGTTTATTTAAATAAAAGAAATTATGATTAAAACATGCCGTTTTTATTAAATGAATAAACTATTTTTAAAGGATAGAAGAAATAACAAAAATGTAAGTAGGAGAATAAAATTAAAATTTGAGTAAAATCACAAATTATATTAATTATTTACCTAGTACTTAATTAAATTTAATAGTATAAATAATAAAAATAAAAAATAATTAATTGTTAAGGACAGAAAGGTGACTCATAAACTCAGTCATAATATATTTTAGCGTTGGAAGGAACTTATGATGTCACACTCGTGGTGTGAATTTTCTATGAACTTGAATGGTTTATTTATTATATACAGGGTATCACAAAATTAGTAAGCAGTAAATCTGGGACACATTGTTGACATATATTGTTCTTTTTGTATATTTATTTTTTATATAAGATCATTGGCTTCAACAGCACTAGGATGCCTGTTAGGCTTTAGCTATATAAGAGGTTGAAGTTAGCCATGTCACCTACATACATTTTACCAGTTACCTAGTACATATTTTATTGTATCTATTTTTTATTTCCAAGTTAGTAAACATTCAATTATGACCGTTTTTTTTTATTATTATTACTATTTATATTATTATTAATAATAATATTGTTTATTATTATTCATAAAGAACCGACAGGACGTATTCCATAGCTCCGACCCCATAGGGCGTCATGCGGAAGGCTATCCGCATCGAAGACCACTCCTAGCGTCCGCTTGGTCAGTGATCCTCGGCTAAATTTTTTTGGCTCAGTAAACAAGGGGACTGGGGGCTAACATATTTCTGCATTTTCATCGCCAGTTGTTCGGGTGAATGTAAACATGTGAGAATACATCTCAGCTTACTCAACACATTATTCTTCATGCCCCCCAAAACGCCGACAATTATTAGGACAACCACTCGTACGTTGTACTCAGGATGGAACTTCAACAATTTGCCAAGGAGATGTGGATATTTTTTCGTTTCTTCCGTTCCTTTATATCGATGGTAATTTTTACTGGGGCGGAGAACTATATTACATACATAGAGTAATTCATTTTATCTAAGGAACGAGGACATTTGCCACTACTCGCGTCAATATCACCAGGAGCGAACGGCAGAATTGCTGTTTCATCGATGTCATAGTAATGTCTGGGGTAATAGTAAACTACCCAAGCGCATCGTTATGTCGGTAGATGTAACCACTGATATCATTCACTAGACAGGCTGTCAGTTAGTGCATAAGGGTTTCAAATTGTTATAGACAGGCTCGACAAGCAGTATCAAGGATGATGGAGTTCGATATGCCAATGTGTTAATCACCCCATCTTGGTATGCTAGTAGGAAATCCTAGGTCTTAAATTTGAGTTCAGCAGATTTTAAAAAACCCAAACGTGAGGTTTTAAGATAGATTGAGTCTATCTGTGTTTCTGTAAAATACTCTGTGTTGAAGCTTATTTATGTAGTCTTCAAAAAGCATCTGCTGTTCTGCTTTTTGACTGCAGTTCTTACAGCTGGAACTCAAATCTTAAGTGATTAGCGTCATTAGATTTATTGCAATCTGAGACGAATTTCCCGCTGCTCTTTTCCGCTGCCTCTCTGGCTCTCAGATTCTGTGTACTTAATTTAACCAACATTTGTCGAATTCGGTAAATTAAAAAAAATATTCAACTGCTTTTCCTACTTTATAGTAGGCAGATCATAGCTTTATAATAAAGATAAACAAAGTTTTTGAGTCTTATTGACTCAGAGTAAAGTTTTTACGTTCCGTTTTTTTTTACGTCATATTTATGACACATTATATAAAACAGGAAAAATATGCTAATGGCCTCCATTTTGTTTTCTTTTAAGCAATATTTTCTTTATTGCGTATATCACAAGTATATTCTAAAATTTAAATATGTACTTGTTTTATTTTTATTGAAAAGTACAACCAGATTGTGTTGGATCGCTATCTCTTGATTTAAGAATGACTTTACGAACCCATTAAAAGTCACTTGCTATATTTTCTTAAACAATTGTTGCATTTAAGTGTTGCATTAATGTCTGTAATTACTTAATTACTTTTTTAACGTCTTCGGCTTTTTCGTTTCCTGAGGAATATGCCAATGTGTTAAGCCAGCCGTAACAAAATATTCTGGGAAGATTCTTAAGCCCATTATTCTTTGATGCGTTTATAAATTCGTCGGCTATGCGACCACAAAACACAGCGTTATACACCTTATTTTGATCTTTTTGTTTTTCCCACTGGGATTCCATAAGCATGAATGTAAAAGATTTTTTTTTACAAATTTGAAAACAATATTATCTTTCCACTCCATTTTCAACTTAAAATCACAACGGTATCTTTTCTCTGTGGTATATACAGTGAAACCTGGTTAAGTGGGACCTGGATGGGTGAGAAACCTCTATAATTGAGAATTACATTGAGGAACCGGCACTTCTTTATCGAATTAACCCTGTTATTAGGACTTTTCAAACCTGGTTAAATAAGATTTGATTTCTAGGATTTTTTCGATGTTAACCTCTATAAATGGGCTCTGTAGCTCAATCTCCTGTATAAGTGAAACATTTTATCAATTTTTGCGCAGTATATTAATATATTTTTAATATGTAAGTGGTAAACCATTATTTTTATTAACATTTTCACCTCTATAAATGGAATAACGATACATTTCGACCTCTATAAGCGGGGGCCTCTGTAAATGAGACAACACAGACAGACAGACAACTATTTTAAACCTGTCTTATTGGGAAACTGGATAAATGAACACCTCCTTAAATGGTACAAAATCCTTGGTCCCTTAAAATCCCAATCAAAAAGATTTCACTGTATATTATACTTTTTAACTCGATGTATTTTGTCTGCCTGCCTGCCTACAGGCACAAACGCTCTGATAAATCACCAACGAATGAGATCCAAAAATTCCAAAACCGATTTGGATTGGCGATTCTTTTCATGATTTGCTCAAATATCGACTTTTCCGAATCGCCCCACGACGCTTCGCATGGGCGTACTAAATTATACCCATTATGCGTCCCAACCGCTGTGTTTACACGTCGTTGTCGTAGTTGGGCCCAGTAGAATCTTTTGGAACATGCGCTAGAATTGCTGGTTATCGGCAACTCTTTTGGCTAGCGTATGGAACGGGATCCGAAGCTAAGATGAACACAAGGCTTAACTCAAGGTGTTAGCATACTGTGCTGATAAGTGAATGACATCCTGTGCCTTAAACGGTGCCGCTGAGATACAGGGCGACCTCTCAGAGTATCTAGCCTTACTGCGGTAATGCGGGGCTCTGCCATGGTGGACTATTACTTCCCTAGCTCCAAACAGAAAGAGCTTTCATAGGAAAAAAGTGACGAAGGTGCGCTGACCGAAACGGATAAATACGTTTCGAGAGGTGCCACTTAAGGTCACAAGCAGACAAAGGTGCGCCGACCGAAACGGGTGGATCCGTTTCGAAAGATGCCCCTGAAGTTACCGGCGCGTGTTTCACGGGGAAGGGCTAATCCATCCCGAACAAACAGGTGCTTAGGAAGGGATCCCTGAATCCAAACAAAAGGCGGACAGAACCGCCTTTATAGGGAACAGGGTTCCCTGGCTTTAAACAGAAAGCGGGTAGGACAGTTTTAATAAGGTAAGGCCGGAGATGCGGCCTTAGAAAGAACATCTGGTTCCTGTAACAAGGACCTGGTAGCTACCCACGTCAGTAGACCGACAGATGAGGGCATGACGGATCTAACCGTCTGCTCGTCATACTCTCCAGGAGACAGGGACATCAGAACACATCAGAACACATATTGTGCTCGTGTCCGGTAGCGACATGAGTAAAAGGAGATGTTAGAACTCTCTCCCAATCTGGTATCGGATTTATTAGAAGTCTGATTCTACTGGGAGGAATATAAAAAGGTGTGAGCCACAATAGACCGAGCGGTCGCAGTGGAGGGCGTAAAAAGTCCACTCACTTTAAACCTACCTTACCCTATCCATTATGCGTAGATATAATTTTTTTAAACAGTAAAACCCAAAAAATCACTTTTATAAATAAAATACCAAATTCAGTTCAGATTTTAAACAAATTAAATCAGCTAACTGAAATGTAAACCATATAAATATATTGGAATGTTAAATAAATTTAATTTATATAATCTACCATCTAAAAGTAAGAGTGTTATTTAAAATATTAACATAAAAAACAATTATAAATAAGTGATTCTGCAAATAACCGCGGAAACTAGTAAAAATATTGAACATTCTTAGAAAAATCAAAAGTATTAATTAGCTAATAATAATTACCGTTAATTGGTCATGGCTTTATTAATTTATTTTATTACCGTTTACATAGTGTGATATATCACTCGTTTTATTTTTATATTTATTATTAAGAAGCTTAAAAAGAGATTAATAAATTATTCACACCCCAGCACATTGAATAAGATTTATCTTTCTATAAAATCCTTGTTTAATGATATTATTACGGACTTTAAAAATATGTATTTAGTTTATAGAATTAAATTAGATATGAAGTTAGGATTAATAAATTTAGTTAAATAATAATTTATTTGAATAAAAACCCTTGGTTTTTCCCCTTTTGGCGACTAGTGCAATAAAGGGTCCTGAAATGAACTCGCCTCTTTCGAATTTTTTATGACGCGGGTATTTTCCCGGAGAGCTGGAAGCAGCACGAATGCAACCTATCGCCCTACAGATATGTATTACTTTTATCAGTTATTTTTGAGGTAATGAAAAAATTTATTATTTCCCAAATTTAAAGTAGTGTTAATTTTGCATGGCAGGTAATCGTGCCATGCAAAATGGAAACCTTCTTAAAAGATCTACAGCAGATCGTATTTCCTTTGTTTTGCGTAACTAAAACAAGTCCCTTGAGTTTCTTGATGAATCCCTGATAGATCGCCCTTGACACATTCAAAGGTTTTGAGAGGTAGCATGATGCACTCCTTAATAACTTTCTTTCTTTCTTTCTGAAATTAACTTGCCTCTTTCGAATTTCTTATGACACGGGCTTTTTGTAGGAGAGCTGGAAACCTGCACAAGTGCAGCCTATCCCCTCGCAGATCTATATCTCTTCTCTCAGTTGTTTGTAAGGTCATAAAAAAATTCATTATTGCCCGAATTAAAGGTATTCAGAAAAACACAAAATTTAACATGGCAGGCAATTCTGCCATGCAAAATGGAATCCTTTTTAAACGATCTACAGCAGATCTTCTTTCCTTTGTCTTACACAACTTAAACAGTCCCTTGAGTTTCTTGATAAATTCAAGATCGTCACTCTTGACACATCCAAAGGTTTTGACAGGTAGCATGATTTGCATGATTCGCTCTTTAATAAACTTTCTTCCTACGGCTACGGTCTTCCATCTAAGCTTTGTTTTTTGCTGTTTAGTTCCCTTCGGTATTGACATATAATAATTATTGTAGATGGTCACTCCTCCAACTTTCACTAAATTAATTCTGAGGTGCCCTAAGGCTCAGTACTAGCACAAACTCTATTTCTTCCCCCCGCCAAGGATCTTCTCTCTTCCACCTTTAATCCCATTCATGGTTTGCTAACGATAGTACCCTTCACTTTAAAATTAAATTTTTAAGTCTGATTTGGACAACAGACACAGAATAATGCAGGTTTTTATTCACAGAATTTTGAATTGATGATAGACTGGAGCGCCAAAAATCTTGTCCAGTTTAATGCATCAAATGCACAATCATGTTCGCTCTCTCGATTTTTTTTTCCAGTACTTATCCTTTACTTATGAACGGCCAAGTACTGCAAAACAACAAGTGTTTTAATCTTACGTGGTCCTTACTTTTGAGAATAACTTTAACTAGCGTAGACACATTATATCTAACCCACCAGCGGCTTTAAAACAGCTCGGATTTATCTTTTGAGCCAGAAAGGGTTTTTACTCCTTTAATCTGAATTCTTCGTATGTATACCAAATCAGACACTCTTTAGATCTTCTTTTTATGTCTGGGGAATGGCGTCCCCCACAACTTTTCCATTTAAAGGAAAACTGTTGTTTGCCCTTTTAATAATCCCAAATAAATATATTATTATTACATTTTGAGTTTTTGTAGTAATTTTTTTGATTTAAGGATCAGTAATTTTAAGTTAGGATTTCATATTTTTTCTTCATCTGGCAACATTGCTTCGATTGCAAACTTTTATAAACAGTGACTGACAACGACCTGTTAGCAGAAATTGTCAAAATTGAATTTCCATCATAATAATAACAGGTTTTATTATTAAACCCATAAGTACATAATAAAATTATAATTATGATATATCTGTTAATTTAACAGCATTTCTAACAATCAGCTTGTTACTTGTTTTAGAAAATATATTTTGTTTTTTTGTTTAATAAAAAACTCTAATAAATAAAGGGACAAAGCTGTAAATAAATCTGTACAGTTTTCCCTTGGGGCGTAATTCTTAGGTCTTCGGGGATGCTTTCGAGCGAAAAAAGGTTTATCATCATTAACAGGTTTGAAAGGGCTGAAAATGGCCCCTCAAGACCCAAAAAATGGGTTTTCTGCTAATATCTGCCAAAATATGCGAAGTGAAGAATTTTTGTTAAGACAAAAAATGAAGATTGCCTTGAAGTCTACAAAAATGGTCCTTATAATTTTTTCGAAAAATCGGTAGTTTTCGAGATAACGGTACCCAAAAGTTCCCTCATTTTAGCTGCCGCTCTACCTCTAGAATGCCGCTATCTTTATGGATTCACTTATAAGCGTTCGGACGAATTGTTCCATTACTCGGGCAATAATAAACATTTTTTAATCATTCAAAGTTCATCGGAATGGGAAAACCCGTGCCTATCATTTCATATGAGTTTGGGTTCATTTTGATTTTTCTAGAGTATTGAAAAAAGCGGTCAAAGTTTTTTTTTCACAATATTTTGAGAGTATCTCATTAATTTATTGATATTTTTTAAAAAAATGCTTTGTTATTAACATTTCTTTTTTACAATGATCCCAGAGAATTTCCTTCACAATCTTTCTTGCGTTTTGATAAAACGTTGTTTTGTCCACCTGCCTTTTTTAGCCGTTTAGCTACATTTATCTAGTGAGGATTTTTCGACAGCCGTTTTTGCGAAAAATTTTGGTATTGCAAAAAAAATGGTAAGGACCATTTTTGTAGATTTTGAGGTGGTCTTAATTTTTTTTCTAAACAAAAATTTTCTAATTCGCATAGTTTGGCAGATATTCGCGGGAAACTCATTTTGGGACTGGGACACACTGGATAGATGTGGTAGTAGTAATTTCTAAAAATGCAGATGGGCAAAATAATTTTTTTATCAAAACGCAAGTAAGATTGTGAAGGAAATTTTCTGGGATCATTGAACACTTGCTAAGGTCTTATTAAAGAAAAAAAATGTTAATAACAAACCATTTTTTCAAAAAATATCAATAAATTAATGAGATACTCTCAAAATATTGTGAAAAAAAACTTTGGACCGCTTTTTCAATATTCTAGAAAAATCAGAATGGACCCAAACTCATATGCAATGATAGGTACGGGTTTTCCCATTCCGATGAACTTTGAATGATTAAAAAATGTACATTATTGCCCGAGTAATGAAACAATTCGTCCGCCCGCTTATAAGTGAATAAATAAAGATAGCGGCATTCTAGAGGTAGTGCGGCAGCTAAAATGAGGGGGCTTTTGGGTCCCGTTATCTCGAAAACTATCGATTTTTCCAAAAAAAATTATAAGGACCATTTTTGTAGATTTCAAGGCAATCTTCATTTTTTGTCTAAAAAAAAATTCTTCAATTCGCATATTTTGGCAGATATTAGCGGGAAACCCATTTTACGGGTCTTGAGGGGTCATTTTCAGCCCTTTCCCACCTGTTAATGTTGATAAACTTCTTCTCGCTCGAAAGCATCTGCAAAGACCTAAGAATTGCTTCACAATTGAAATCTGTACAGATTTATTTACAGCTTTGGGTACTTTCAGGACTTTAGTTACTGGACTATTAGCAGTGTTTCTTAATGTGCCATTTTTAAAAGTTATTAAATATACCGCTTTTACTTTTGTACTATTTTTGTACACAATAAAAAATGTATAAAGCAACCCTGTCACCCATGTGAACAACAACTACACCATCTTGTGACGTCTTTAGAAATGAGTTTTTCGTAAAAACAATGTCCATTTTTAAATCATTGCGATTCCACTGCTTCCTCTAGTCCTCCATATATACACACCAAATTTCGGGTTTCTACCCCCTCGGGAAGAGCACATTATTTTGATGAGTCCATGAGTGAGTGGTAAGTAAGTCAGTCAGTCATCAGTAATTAGTAAAATGGCCTGTTTTAAAAATGGAATATCTTAGAAACCAATTGACATAACTATCTCAATTTTTTCACAGGTAATGAGTATAATTATGTGAATTTACAGTCAATATTTAATTTGAAAAAAATGTAGACACATAAAATTTATATGTAATTATAATTTTATAAAAATATATCTGCCTCGAAGCAAAAGGACAATAAGTGATAAAAAAACGAGACGCACCGAAGGTTCGATTTTGGTTTTGGCCATAATTCGGTCCGAAAAGGCCGCGTCAAAACTCAGTGTTTTTTGACATGTTTACTTACATGTTACATGTTAAATTATGATTGTTTATATTGCATTAATAAATAACTATTTTTGTGACGTACTTCTATTATTGTGTTTTTTTATTAGTATTTAAGAGTGTATTTAAGCTACACCTTAGGGGCCGGGCGAAAGGACGCGGAGACGGTGGGCGGAGACTAACAAACTCCCACTACCACAATTTTCGTATAGCCGCATTAAAAATATTAAATTTTATTTAGGTTCTTCCAAATTCGGTGTATCGATGCGATGTTGTTTCCGATTGCAAGCCTACAGGAGATAACGTTTTTCGGTAACTATTTTTCACTTAAATGACATAAATTATACACCATTTTAAAGGTAAGAAAATAATCTATGCCTCTGCTTTAACGGATTTTTAAAATATGAGGTCGAGTTAAGAGAAAATAGTATCTAAACATAACCGATTTTAGGGTGACTTTCACTCAAGGAAATATTAAAACTAAATCCAAATTTAAAAAACTATTACAGCAGAAGCCTAGATTTAAGTGTTGGCTTTCATATAGTTTGCTCGGCGCGAATGGACTCTTAACACTAGTTAATTGTCCGCATATGTGTAAAAATACACTAGGTTTTAGCATACATTAAAAATTGTAATATATCCAAATTCCCAAAACTGAGATCAGGGCAAAAAATTCGGATTCGGTTTAACGCAAATTACCAGAAAGTATGTTTCAAATTTGGACTTTTACTAAATACCGCTAACAGTAGAAGAATTTAACTTCATGCCCGCACATAATAACTGTTTTTAACTAAGGACACAATTATCTTGCGCCCATAATGACGTTATCAACAAGGCACAGATATAGGTGATGTTTTTCACTGTGTGTAACATGCTGAGCAGAGTAATAGCACAGTTTATTAGTTTAAAGAGATTTTTTGGTAATTAAACAAACAACAAACAGTAAGCAAACCACCAATTCCATCTTTTAAAAAGAGGTGCATAGAACCTAAAAAAACAAAATCCGTACAAAAGACAGCTCATCTCCAGTTTTTAAAAGAAAAAAAATATATCAAAAGTAGGTATTTTTTCTTTTAGAGTGAAAAATTTAATTTAATTGTAATTTAATCGCGATACCGTCAATAGGCTTTTGTAAAGACGCAAAAAACAAACAATTTTTTGGCTATTCCTTATTCGTGTATTTTTCGCAGAGAAAAGTCAAAAAAACCGCTAAAATTGACAATTTTTGAAAAATTAATATCTTTGATCCCTTTAAAGTCGGAAAGCTGATCTGATGATTATAACATGTTGATCAAGCATGTGATTTAAATGTAGTGAACGGATTATTAAACTTCATATTTTATTCTACAACTTATAAATCTTCGATTTCCATATAAATTTGCGAGAAGTGTGAAAAACGTCTTGGAACATTATGCATCACGCACTATTTCGCTCTTGGGGCAGAGTAGTGAGGGGTCGAAGCAGCCTAGTGGAAATATACCGTGCCAGGCGTTCGACTCGTGTCTAGCGACACCCCCGCTGGCGAGCTTCTTGACAGTTTATAACCTAAAAAATTAACGTTTTTTTTAAGTGTTAGACAAATGTTATGGTTTCAATAACACTAAAATCACTTATCACTTGAAAACGGTTGGAGATACATCACTAACCGAAACGTTGTGTAACAAATAACAAATAAAGATAAATGGAAGTCCAAGATTTTAGTGTTGCTAAAAAATTAAATTTTGATGTGTAAAGTAATAATTTGACTTTTCTAATACGTCCCCGCATTTTTACGTCTGAAATATAATTAGGGAAAATAAAAAGCCGCTTTACTAACCAGAACTAACCATGACAGACTAGAACTTAGGGCTTTTGAATTTGTCTAAATTATTTGTAGAAGTTATAAACAAAATTTTAACAACGTATTAGAAAAAACCCGGAGAATATATAATTACCCTTTTAAAAAATAATAATAACTTCTACCATATTAAAAATTATACAAATTTTGTTAATAACTTCTATGTAGGGATAATTTAGACAAATTCAAAAGCCCTAAGTTCTAGTCGGTCGTGGATAGTTCTGGTTAGCAAAGCTTTTATTTTCCCAATTGTATATCAGACGTAAAAATCCGGAAACATATGAAGAGATCCATGATTTGCTTTTTTTACATTAAATGCATTATTTAGAAAAAGCCTACTTTTCAAATTACGCGCCAAGTCCCTGCATAATAAAGCATGTTTTTGTCACACTGTCAGAGCGCGTCCACCACGATAGAAAAGCGGATTGACGGATTAAGTTAATTTGCTAATACCTTTTCTGTAAATTGAACACTGAAATAAAATTAAATTGATACCATGATTATGCTTTTTTATATATTAAATGCATTATTTAAAAAGCTCTACTTTTCATATTACGCGAAGTTGCTATTAGTATGTCTTCATTGTATTACCCGTCGTCTTCGTAAAAAGCGGTTAATTAAGTAACTTTTTGCGTAATGACCTTGTGTCTGCTGAAACTTGACAGGCACTGACCAATAGAAACGTTAGAATTCGATACGCGGATCCGCCGTTATGCGTTTTTCATCATAGTGTGGACGCGCTCTTAAGAAGCTCGCCAGCGGGAGTGTCGCTAGACGCGAGTAGGCGTTCGTACTTCTACAACTTGCTTTGAGCCCCCACTCCTCTACTCCAAGAGCGAGATCGCTTGTTTACCGTAATGTTTGAAGCCGTTTTTCACGCTTTAAGTCAAATTTAAATGAAAATCGAAGATATACAAGTTGTAGAATAAAATATGAAGTTTAATAATTCGTTTACTACATTAAAATTGAACGATTACACTTAATACGCTAAATAGTCAAAAATATCACCGTAGAATATTTAAACTGAGATTTTAAAAAATCCACACATCCGTCAGCACCCGCATTTAGCCTATTTAAACCACATGTTATAAATAATCATTTTTCTAAAGATCAGCTTTCCAACTTTAAAAGGGTCCAAGTTATAAATTTTTTAAAAATTTGTCAATTTAAGGGGGTTTTCCGACTTTTTTCTGCAAAAAATGCACTAATAAAGAGTAGAAAAAGATCATTTTGTTTATTTTTCGATGCTTTACAGAAGTCCTAATGACAGCATTGCCATTAAATTAAAATTCAATTCAAATTTTTCTCTCTAAAAAAAATACAGATTTTTTTTTTAAACTGAAAGGGGCTAACTTTTGTACCGGTTTTTTCTTTTAAAATTCTATACGCCTTTTCTGTTGTCTTTTTGAATACATGTTTAGAGTCATTTAATATGATTTTAACCTATTTCTACCTTAATAATAAGAGGCCCACAAAAAAAAGTACTGTGTGCTAGGTGTCGGACTAGGATTTCTTGCTTTTTTTCCACTGAACACGAATCTGAAGTCAAAATTGGGAGTCAAACAGCAAAAAACGAGAAAAACCTAAAAGACCGATACGGTACATTTACCGACAGAAACCTGCTACCACGGAATGTTTGGACTACGACTATATAGACTGAGATACAAAAAAAATATATAAAACAAAAAAAAGAGCTTTTAAAATTGTCTATATGTATAAAAAGGTATATAAATATTTTTGATAAGATGAATAATAAAGGAGATACAAACGAAAATGTAATTTTGACAAAAAATTTCAGTCCAAAATAGGATTTTTTTTATTAATGTTATTTTTGGGTTTTTTTAATAATAAATCATTTATATTATTTATTTTAATCCCAAAGCACTTTAAATTTGTAGAAAAAAATTTAAAAAAAACTGAATTTTTAAATTTTTTCTAAATCTTGAAAAAATTCTGAAAATTCGGTTTTTTGATTATAACTCGAAAAATATTGCATTTAGACAAAAAGGTTATATAACCTTAATTAAAGGTCTTGTAAAAACACATTGTTTATGTTATGTAACGTTTCGTGTATCTTTTATAGTTTTTAAGATATTGACGTTTTAAAATAAAAAAACAAAATCGTTAATATCTGAAATTACGCCTTTTCTCCATTTTTTGCTGTTTGACTCCTAATTTTGACTTCAGATTCGTGTTCAGCAAAAAAAAAATACGCCAGAACTTCCTAGTCACTCGACCTAGACACCCAGCACACACCACTTTTTTTGTGGGCCTGAGTAATAATACTGTTACTTTTTGAACCGCATATTGTTAGTCACATAAATGCTCAACTTTGCTTCGTTCCTACCTTCCATAGTTTCGCAGCGGATATCTTAGTGGTGAATGTGAATTTGAAACACTCAGTATATCCTCAAACAACGGAGAGGATACACTTTTAAACCATTTGTAAGATCCTTTCCTAGCAAGTCATATACCGGGTGTTTCTGAGCAAGGGCGGATTCAGAAAATCTCTACGGGGAAGGGGCAGTCTTAGGCAGGATGCCGGCTATCCTGCCTAAGACTGCCCCTGACTGGGTTTAAGGGGTATTCGTATTGGAATACCCCCCAACGTAAAGGGGTCCGGGGGTCCGGAGGTCTGAGGGTCCTCCGTCCATTTTTAACTCATTTTTTATTTTTCCCTTTTTTCTTGGCTGACGGGGGAGGCGATCGCCCCATTCGCCCTTCTCTGAATCCGCCCTTGTTTCTGAGAGGTTGTTCACCCCTGTAAAATTTTAATTTTCAAAAAAATTAAATGTCGTATGTCGGTATTTGACCTAAATATACGTTTTTTCACTTATTTATTTTTTTTTGTATACTTTTAAATTTTGAATGTTACCACCAGTATATTTTCTCTTATTTCGATATGATTCTGAATACAATGACATCTCCTATGTCATTTTTTGACACTGCTGTAAAAAATTAGTTTTTAAAATTTCAATCTAGAGTGCCATAAATATAATAAATTGGTTAATTTTTATTCAGGTAGCCATGGAAAAATAAATTTGATCGTCTTTCCTTTTTTACGGCTTTTTCAGACGGAGTAAAAGTTTGCAAAATCCTTTTTATGATCATAAGTCATTTTTTTCAAATAGAACTATCGGCTTGTTAGCATATTCTAAAAGAGCATTGATTAGTGGGCGTATATCATTATAAGCGTCAGCAGCTACTAAAAGGCTTATATCTTTCTTCTTGGCTAAAAAATATCTTTAATTATTCTGACACTTCGTATGTTTCCCAAATCGGACCCTACTTAAACTACTTTTTCTCCCAACATTTAACATACTTGCGTTAATCGATGACTCAAAGATTTAAAAGGAAAAAGTTCTTTTCCAGCAGCTTTCAATAAAAGAGCACGAAGCAGTAATACTAAGCATCCTGCCATTCTTACTATATAGCTTCGAACTTCCCGTTTTGTTTGCTGCTTCCGCTATTAGTGCAAAAATCATCCACTTCTATAGACTTTTTTTTTACTTTTAACCTTCAAATACCTAATTTTTATATTATTTCGTATTTTATTTTACTTCTTAGTAAAATTAAATAAAAGGTTTGCCTTTTATGCGACTGTTGATGTCTTTACAATGCCTTGTCAGCTCTATTAAAAATAAAAGACACATAAAATCTATTTCCATGGCTACTTAATCAAAAATTAACGGAGTTAATAATGTAATCATAGTATTCTTGACTGCAATTAAAAAATATGTATATTATAACGCAGAAGTGTTAAAAAGGCGTCATTGAATTTAGAACGACATATTATATGAAAATAAAAAAAATATGTACTGCTTGTCCCATTTAAAATTTGAAAGTACTAGTCGTTTCCGGACAAACCGGAAGTGATACAAATTAAGTGCATAGGTCAAACGATGCATATTTATGTCGAATACTGACGTACCAAAATTTTATTATTTTACCTTAAAGAACAAAAATGCTCCAGGGGGAACCACCTCTTAGAAACACCCGGTATACATTAAGTATTATTGATTGAATGTTAGTGTAAAAGTCGAACATATTCAAGCCCGTATTGGTGACCCAATTTGTCATCTAACAGGAAACTTAAGTAATAATTACTTCGAGATAATTAATTTTCAGATTATTTTAATATACGTTTAGTGTCAGGTAATAAAGAAAATTGTGTAAATTTAATATTATAAGGAAGTGAAAATAAATTTGCAACGCATAAAATTCGTAGGTTGACTTTTTGCATGCACCATATTAATAGGTTCCAATTATTGAATTATTCTTTAGTAAGTATCTATTTTAGAATTATTCTTATACACGTTACGCTATCAGTATTTGCCTAATTTTATTAAATGGTCATTAATTGCATTTGGTGATAGATCTATTATTTTAAGAACATAGCAATTAATTTTTTAATATGTTTTCTTTGGGAGTACTCGCGTTGAAATTTTCTAGACAATGGTAAAATTCGGTCCAGGTCCCGGGGTATAGCGAGCTAAGCCTGCTCAGCCCTATTGACCCCTATGAACTTGCAGATCCCCTACAACCAAAAAAACCCCAAACAATCCAAAAATTAAACGAAATTTTAAAAAATATTGCTTTAATAACTTAGAAAATTCTGAAAGATTTTATACTGTTTAAGACGTTTTGTCATAAATGACATTAGTTTATTTGACTGGTATATTTATAATATTCAAAAAGAATATTATAACTATTATTTTTCTTTATTCCGTTTTTATGTATACCTACTTTAAAAAGAAAAACATAAATAGTTAATGTATATTATTTCACATAAAAATGTTTGTGTAGGATATTAAAGTAATCAAACATAAATTATATTAAAATATATAAATTTTCCTAGATATTAACAAAAATATTTTAAAATTACGAATAATTTTTATTAAAGCGCGTTAATTTCCTAAGAACAAATTCCACTTATTTGTACCTACAGATACTTACTGAAAATTACCTACTTATTTTTTTAGTACTAGTAGTATATAAACTGTAAACATTTCAAATTAAATTCGACACAAAGAAATACTTGAGTAGCTTTACTTAGCTAAGAAATGTACACTTCATACAAAACCTTATAATTTTACTTGGTTACAGAGAAAAGATGTGATAGCCAATTTTCTTGTGCTAATGTAGCATTAAACTAACATGAAAACTGTCATTCCATCAAATTATTTAAATGAAACATTTCGGTAATTTGTCCGAAATGCGAGAACAAATTTCAGACAGTGATTTACTGACAAAACTCAAAGTTTTTCTAAAGAATAGAACATTTCGGTAATTCAGAGTTCACGAAAACATGTCGGTTTGTTAGCGTTGCATAGCGACGGGTGCCTTCCTTTGTTTCGTTATTTTACATCGGTAAAGGAATTTTAAAGAATGATTTGAATTTATTAAGGGGGTGTTGTCACGATTAGAAGGGAAATTTACTGTTTAAATTTAGATTTTTATTATATTATAAAGATTTAGAAGGAATGTTTGCGCACTTGTAGCTATAAAAAATAGCTTCCAGGTTGCAAGATATGTTATTACTATTTGTGCTATGCGTCAAATAGTGTGTTTTCGGCAGTAATTTTTTATTGTAAAGCCTGGTGTGTGGATTTCAAGAAATCCGTCACCCATTCTTTAGCCCAGATTTGGCTTCTACAGATCTCAGTACTTCAAGAGGCCGAAATTATTGAATAGGGACTTAGCCTTTACTTACATAAGTGTTTTTATTGGGATTAGCAATGTTCTTATACAGTTAATGGTGCGAAAAAGTTAGAAATGAGCTTCTGCTAGTGGAAAGAGTTTTGACACAGAGCAACTAAATGTCATAAGTCATGCAAGTGGCATTTATTGACTTTTATTTAAGTATTTAGCAGTTAAAATTCATAATTACAATTTTTTTTCTTTTTGAATATCTCCTAAATGATTCATTCTTACAGAGTTTGTACAAAAACTTACCAAAAATTGTAGGTTGTCCATATAATAATAATTGGTTATCTAGGTTTTCGTGGCAATCTATTTTTATATTTTTGTATTTTCACGTATTAGTACGATATCTATTGCATTGATGTATCAATAAATGCGTTAACAAAATATTTTGACAAAGCTTTCAATATTGTTTGTATTTTTCTAGATCACGTACCTGATAGCATTCGCATTTGAGCTAATATGGATTATATTGGAATCCTCAAATTCTCTACCAGCAGCAGCGGTACTACTCTCTGCGGGGTATTTTATGATGAGCCTCTTTGCAGCCCTATTGCTGCATGGATTAGCAACGGTAAGAATAAATAACAATGTATTTTTCTTAATATATTATTTTTAACGTTGTATTCTTTTTACCGAAGATAATTTTATAACAAATAATGTTCAAAAATTTCACCGTTAAATATTTATTCGTCATTATTGTTTTGAATTTTTTTATCAGTCTATATCATTGTTTGGAAAAGAGATTCTTCAGTAACTCCGCTTAATTAATTTACCTATTGTATTAAAAATAGCAACCTTTTTTACCTATTGCTTATAACATAACACCTACAAAAATAATGATAAAAAAAAAGTTTAAGCGATATTGACATGTTTGCCAAAAGAAATTTTAGTAGTTTTATTTATCAGACACCAAGTATCCTAACTAAAGTCTGATTACATCAATTTATTAAAAATATTTACTTAGGTTAAGTAAATAAAGGCTAGTGTAAAAAAATATTGTCCATATTGTGACGCTTAGTTTAAATTTATAATAATATAAATCTCTAAACAGTAATAATAAAACAATAAGTAAATATTGAAAGTATAAAGAAAACATTCTTAAGACAAATGTGCCATAAGCCAGAAGTAGGGATAGGTAGCCGATTGACCAACCTCCGTCCTCCGGAGGAGCTTATATCTTGATGATAATAGATCTTGAAGTCAAGATTAAGAGGATGACATCTGGATTATACATTAAAGGATAAAGCGACAAACACCCTGCGAAGGGCCCCCACAGACCTTATTTTTTTAAGCAGTTTTAATCATGGGGATCAAAAGCGTCGATTGACATTGCCAGTTTGTGGTCGTAAAGGCCCCCACAGACCTCGTTTTTTAAACAGTTTTAATCGTGACGATCAAAAGCGTCGACTAACATTGCCAGTTTGTGGGCGAAAACCGAACATAACATCCTTGGTAAAAATTTCTGGCTACGCTTGAAATCTTAATCGTCGATTCGTCCGTCTTTATTTAAAAACCAAATGTACAAGAATGACGATTAAAAACGTTCTGCTCGAACGTGCAAAACGTTTTTATTTGTCATTCTTGTAACAGACAAACACGCTTCATTTACGTTTTTCGGTGAACAACTGCAGCTTTTGGCGATTAAGACGGTTTAAAATTAAATTAAGTGTAGGGAAATAAAAGTTTCAATTGTCCGACTAAGCAATCTTAGTCGGCGGTTAAGAACAATAGTATGTGGGGCCCTTAAACCGAACACAGCACCGTCGGTCCGTGAAAATTTCTGGCCTCGTTTGAAATCTTAATCGTCGATTCGTCCGTCTTCAGTTAAAAACGAAGTTTGTGGTAAAGAACGTTTTTAATCGTCATTCGTGTAACAAATAAAGACACTCCATTTACGTGAACGACTGCAGCTTTCGACGATTAAGACGGTTTAAAATTAAATTAAGTGTAGGAAAATAAAAGTTTTAATCGTCCGACTGAGCAGTCTTAATCGGCGATTAAGAAGGTTAAAAAAGAACGATAGTCTTTGGGGCCTTTAAGAGGACGACATGTGATGTAAGGGGTTGACGTAAGGGGATTATTGCAACCCGCTGGTGTAATTATCTGGATTTTATGTAAGAGGATGCCGTCTTACTCTACGTAAAAGGATCCAAACTTATTAAATAAATTCTGAAGAGGATGATGTGAGATCCGCCATATTTAGGGCATTGTATTTACTACCTGTCAAATGTCAGTTGTCATGTATCATTTTTTTTAAACCACGTGATTTAGCTTACGTGGTGGTCCTAAGCATGTGTGAAAAATAATGGCAGCTGCCAACTTTCACCGGTCATATGTCAAAAAACACATGTTCTAGGCCTTAGTGTTTGACTCGAAGGACCGGAAGAGAATTAAGGGGATAGCTATTAACAATGCTAAGAACGCTGCAGCTAAATGGAGATGAGAAGAAATAAAAAGGATTTTCAAAATATTTTTTTTCTCGGATATCTCCAGTGTATAGCGTTCTATTAGTTACTGCCATTAAAAAATCCTACCCTGTATAACTTACAGTATTTAATTTTTACCTTCTTTTATTATTCGTTAGAGTGTGTATTAAAAAATTAAAAAGATATATTTTTATTCCGTGTTTAATTTATACTATATTTCATGATACTTCTAGTGTAATAACAGTTAACAGTAACTGTTGCGAGTAAAAAAGTCACCTTTATATTCATTATTATATGCCGCTGTTTCAACTAAACGGGAAATTATTATTAATAAACAATTAGTGTGCGATTATTTAAAATATTCTAAATCATTATGCAGTAGCTGTAGTGTAGGTAAATGTTAAGAACCGCGGGTGTCAAGTTTAATATACCTTGTTACTACTAACCGTATAATTAGTTTTAAGAACGTATTGCTCAATTTAAAAAAAAAAAATGGCAATGAAAATTATTTTATACAGTCCACGAATAAATACTTGTCCATTCATAGTAAATTATTTAAAACATTGTTCTTATACAGGTGACCTACTCTCCGTTTATATGAACCAAAAGTTCATGTAAAGTATTTTTCTAAAGAATCAGAAACGTCTTATAACACATAGACACCGTGTTCTATTCATAGGTCATTCCATCGACCACCGAGTAAATATTTCTGGTAGTTTATATAAACACATTTAGGTCTCTTTTTTTATTATATTATTTTTTGCACAGTATTTAGGTTATTAAAATTAAAATAATTAATTAGTGTTTTATTTAAGTATGTTTTCTACATAATACATTTTATTTTTTTATTTTCGAAATAAAAACAAATTTGTAATTGTCAAAAATATTTTTAATATAAATAATTAAACAAAATACTTACTAAATATTAGAAATAATAACAATTTATAGGATTGAAAACGTACAAAATTTATAATCGGATATTATTTTTAAACGCCGAACGATTAAAACTGTTAGGCTAAAATATATTTTTCAAAAAAATATAAGCGCTAAAAAATTTTTCATATGTCCTCCTTTAGTTCTCTGACATAAAACCTATGTAAAAAAAATTTTAAAAAGGCTGCAAAAAAGCGAATTTTTATAGTTAAATCGTAAATGCAGCCAAGGGCGCAGCTACCTAGGGGGCGCAAAATCGGCTATGAATTTTTGTTTTCATCAGTTGTCAGTACCGTAGTCATATTATTATTATTTTTATTGACAAAATTAATCAAAAATATTACAACAGAACAAATTTTTAACAAATTTACAACTTAGAAACATAATTTAATTATTTTTAATATATTACGAGTAACACAGGGGGGTGTAAAAATGTATGAATTTTTAATAAAATATCAATTTATCCTGGTACCTTCAGCGAGTATATAACTCTTGGATTTTTTTTAATATTTGAGCTGCGGATAAATTGGTGTTTTATAAATTGGGGGCAGCACAAGTTCTTTTTTTGTTGCATATTATTTAATTTATTAAAGTATTAATGGTACGTTTTAGTAGGCCTGCTAAGTAGATACAGTATTTTTGTAATTACGATTTTATTGAAAAAAATTATTTGGCTTTTCTCCAGAATAAAAAGATATATATTTATTTTAAATTCTTAATAAATCTAATTTTTTTAGTAAATTGTGAAGGGAAAATCTACCCTTGCGACTAAAAACCTACAAATATTTTATTATTTCTTTAAATAAATAAACCTAATGAAAATATAAAAAATGTAAAATATTTTTAGGTGGGTGTTAATAAAAAAGAAGAAAATATTAAAAAGAAATAAAGTTTAAATTTACTTACAAATATGAGGGGACACCTACATATTTGTAAGTAAATTTAAATTTCTTTTATATATTTTCTTCTTTTTTTTTTAAAGAGACCCCCCACTAAAAATATTTTCATTTTTTTTATTTTCATTAGTCTCATTTATTTAAAGAAATAATTAAATATTTTAGGTTTTGTTATATCAAGAATAATACTACTAATAAATGAACCATTAAATGCTATATTTTTGATACCCCTAATGGACTTTGGCTAACGCGAGCCGATGTCCATCGAAATTTCGCGCTATCTTGAACAAAAAGTTTAAACATTTGCCGCAGTTACAATTGGCGTGATGAAACGCGACTGGAAAATAAACAATCCGTTTAGCCCTTTCCTACTTCGTGTTCCGAATAAGGTACAAGCAACAGACATTGGCAATGTCGCACGGTTTGTTCGCTGGGGCAGGGGTTACCGACTTAATTTTATTCGCATTTACGGAAGCATTGATATCTTCGAACTGATTCAAAACGCCCCATTTAAATGAACCATCTATTCGTAGTAGTATTATCTTTGGGTTATATTGTCGCAAGGGTAGACTTTCCCTTCACAATTTACTAAAAAATTTAGATTTATTTAGAATTTAAAATAAATTTATATCTTTTTATTCTGAATACCAGAAAAATAAAATAATTTTTATACGATTTTATTGTTGAGAAAATTTATTTTAAGTTTAATTATATGCAAATAAGAATGTATAGTTAATTTACAATCCATTTCTTTCAGTCAGATACAAACGTTGTTTTATGTAAATCATGTCTCTTTCGAATAGTAGGCTAATATTTTCATATAAAGAAAATATATAATTTGATACAAATTTCACCACCAAATTGGTATTTTAAAGAAACGAAATTCTCGGTTCAAAAAAGTTTAAAACTACAACTTTGCATATTAATTTTGTAAAATTTCCAGGGAAAAACCTCCGGACTTCCCGTTTTCCTTCCATTCCTTTCCGTCCATCCTTCCCAAATCCCCCGGTGTGTGGAGGAGGGGAGCGCAAATGTTAAGCCCCACCAAGGGCGCGGCCATACCTAGACCCTGGAGAGGTGGTGAACAATTTTGAGTAGGTTCTTGAGGCACTTTGAAAATTTGTGTAATTGTCCTTGAAGGATCCCTTAATATAAAAGTCAAGGTCTGGCTGAAGGATAGCGGCTCCCTACAAACCCTTGATTTTTTTAAATTCGAGGGTTGGTGGGGGCCGCTACACTCTGCCAGACCTTGACTTTAATGTTAAGGGGTCCTTCAAGGACAATTACACCAATTTTTAAAGTGCCTTAAGAGGAACCCAGGATCTGTTTAGCTCTATTTAGTACAATTTTCGCTATTTGCATTTATAAATCATTTTTTCTTTCTACTTCTATGTTTTTGTAAAGTTGTTAACTTAAAAATAAAGGGATGTGTTATTATTATTTGATTCCAATTAGATAGGTATAACTTCTTAAAGATACTTTAATTATTATTTTACACAATATGTTACGCAACAAAACAGATCCTACGCGAATTAAAAGATACGTTATTTTATTTACCTTTAATGCTGTTTGCCTTATTGTGTAGTATTCTCCGGTATTCTTTCCTCCCACTTACAACTATGGTGGAGGTTATTTCTTTATGGTTCATCAAAACGATTTATAGAAAATAGGTTAAAATATTTTTTATGAAAGTGAAATCGTATTTATCAGCTTTATTTGGAAAATATTTTGGAAAGCATGGTACTCTTCTGTTAAACCTTTTATTTGTTCGACAATGTCACAAGTGTTGATGAATAGTTATTAACAATGGTGGTCTTTTTTTAATCAAAATATTAAGCATTGGTAATTCTTTCATATCACTGTTTCGGCTATTTTAAGAGATTTTTTAAAAAATCTTTTACAGGCTACTTATATGGATACAATATAATAATTATTCGGTGGGGGAGCTTCAAAAATATGTTTCAATAATTTTTTATTAACAAATATATACTCATGCATACTTACGGGATGCAGGAATGGACAGGGGTGCTGGGCTATTATCTAACAGGAGATAAAAAGTATTTTACGTCACCCACGGAACTTTTTCTTTATGAAAATATAACAAAAACTGCTGGGACTCGGCGTGTCATTTAAAAAGTAGGTTTTTTCTAAATAATGCGTTTAATGTAAAAAAAGCAAATCATGGGTCTTTTCTAATACGTCTCCACATTTTTACGTCTGAAATATACTTAATTGGGGAAAATAATAAGCCGCTTTTCTAACCAGAACTAACCATGACCGACTAGAACTTTTACTAGGGCTTTTGGATTTGTCTAAATTATTTGTAGAAGTTATAAACAAAATTTTAACAACTTATGAGAAAAAACCCGGGGAATACATATATAATTACACTTTTAAAAAAAGTTATAACTCTTACCATATCAAAAATTATAAAAAAATTGTTAATAACTTCCATGTAGGAATAATTTAGGGAAATTCAAAAGCCCTTAGTTCTAGTCGGTCATGGTTAGTTTTGGTTAGCAAAGGGGCTTTTTATTTTTTTTCCAATTATATTTATATATTTGTTAATAAAAAAATATGGAAACATTTTTTTGAAGCTCCCCCACCGAATTATTATTATATTGTACTCATATAAGAAGCCTGTAAAAGAAATTGTCAAAATTCTTTTAAAATAGCCAAAACAGCTATATGAAACAATTACCAAAGCATTTTTAATATGATATAATATGTTTAAAATAATACCTTTATTAAAAATATGCTGTGAATCAAAAATATAAATACTGCCAAAAACACAACAATATCAGTCAAAAAATCATATTTCTTTTAATAGAACATGACATATATATATATATATATATATATATATATATATATATATATATATATATATATATATATATATATATATATATATATATAAAAATAAAAATATATATTTATATATATATATATATTATATATATATATATATATATATATATATAAATATATATATAGGTACAACGAAATCACTACCCAGCTCTTTATTTTCTTGAATAAAAACATATGGCTTTCAAATTTTGAGATGGTATATTATATCATACTGATTTCGGTTATTACAACATGTGTCTATCACTTCCGGTTTAACCGGAAACGACATCAATTTTGATTTTTTCAATGGAACACTCTGTATATTTTTCGGAATTTGGATTTTACGGATCATTTCTGATATAAAATCTATGTTATATCCTATACCTATCTCTGCATGTTTTTGAGAAAATGGCGATTAAAGATGTCTAAACAACCGCACATTATGCAGTTTTATGGGAAAACAAATAAATGTTATAAAAATTTATTATGTTTAATTTAATTCTTCCTGAAGACTCTATCTATGGAGGTCATAATAAAACTACTTCCGGCTTTACCGGAAGTATTGCGCAAATTAACTTTTTTAATAATGTTACTTTAAAAATGTTAATGCAACACCCTGTATATTTTTTAAAATTTGGATTCTACAAGTCATTTCTGGTATAAAATCTCCATTATATCCTACATCTATCTTTGTTAGTTTTTGAGAAAAGGGCTATTGAAATTTTCAAACGACCGCACATTATGCAGTTATAGGGGCAAACATTTTTTTTCTCAAAAACTAACAAAGATAGGTATATGATATAATATAGATTTTATATTAGGAATAAGCCGTAGAATCCAAATTTTAAAAAATATACAGGGTGTTGCATTAAAATTTGAAGTAACATTATTAGAAAAGTCAATTTTCCAGCACTTCCGGTAAACCGGAAGTATTTTTATGACCCCCAAGATGGGGTCTTTAGGAAGAATTAAATTAAACTTATAAAAAATTTTTAACATTTATTTGTTTTCCATAAAACTGCGTAATGTGCGGTTGTCTAGACATCTTTAATCGCCTTTTTCCCAAAACAGGCGAAAGATGGATATAATATAGATTTTATATCAAATGATCCGTAAATCAAATTCCGAAAAAAACGGGTGTTCCATTGAAAAAATCAAAGTTGATTCTTTTGGTTAAACCGGTGTGATACACATTTATTTATCCAAAATCGGCATCCTATCATATAATATGTCATCCTAATTTTTAAAGCCATACGTTTTCATTCAGGAAAACCTGGGGTGGGTAGTGATTTCGTTGTCACCCGGTTTTAAATATATATATATATATATATATATATATATATATATATATATATATATATATATATATATATATATATATATATATATATATATATATATATATATATATATATATATATATATATATATATATATATATATATATATATATATATATATATATATATATATATATATATATATATATATATATATATGTTGTACCAATTGGCGAAAACGGCCCAGTGCCCGAAATTTTACCCAAAAGCCGATGTGGTTTTTACAAATTTTCCATTGCTTGGAATATTTTATATACCCAAAACTTGTGTTAAATTTCTAAAAGCCACGCAAATCACACAATCATCGAAAACACGCGACGGTTTTCGTGTTATGGTAATAATAAAAACCCATAAGGCGAAAAATATGTAGGTTGTAAGTAATGTGAAGAAATCAATCAAAAAATATGTTAAATAAAAATACTGACACGTTCTTAAGATGTAATTATGAAATACACAGTTTTTATAAAACTAATCTTTATTATTTATTCTTGCATGTTAGTGATCCATGACATTTTGAGTTACAATTTTTGTTTCGTTGTTTGCAGGAACATTTATTATCATTATCACCACAAAATCTTTTACAATTGCATCTGAGAAAACCTTTACCGGAACCTTAAAAAGACATATTTGCTGCAGTTCGCAAGGGTATTTTCTTGATATTATTATCATTTGATTGAGACATGAACTGCGAATCTGCTTAAAAAATTATTTTTAAAAATAATCGTCTAGGGGGCCCATTCTCAGTACTCAGTTTTAAAGCCATCGTTATTAATTTCAGAAATAATGTAACACATTTCTTGGAGTTAGTCCAGTCTTTCTCAAAGTGGCGATAACGCCCCCTTGTGGGCCTGGGGGGCCCAAAGGGGGCGGAAAAAGGGGGCCCCCCAAAAATTGGGGGCTGATGTCATTTAAGGGGGATGGGTGATTTGTAACTTCAGCTACTTTATATTTTAAAATTACTGAAATTAAAATCCTTCTTTCTACAACATCAAACACTCAAAAATATTTGTGTCTTTAAGTGTCGCAGGTGAGGTCTCCACCTCCGAGAAGACGTAATAAATATATATTGTTGCGCCAAGCTGAGCACTTGCCGAAGCGGGATTTTTTTTTACCTAATCTAGTAAAAATAAAGAAAAAACAAAATTAAAATTAGAAGGTTCAATTATAATTCACGTTTGGCGCGAACAAATCTTGTACGATTTATTTGTGCAATCCTGTATTTTAGTCCATCAACGTTCGTCGGTCCGTGTTTTCGGAGTATAGGTGCCCAAATACAAAGACGCGGCTTGCGACCGGCGACTGACGTGACTAGGGGTGTGTCGTTCGCGAACGTTTAAATTTTAAAAAAGGAACGAATCAGTGCACTGTTTCAAATAAATTAACTCCCCGTTTTCAAGGATTCGAATCTTTTGAGCCCCTTTCCTGATCGCTCTGCGATGAAAAACGAACCTTTTTGGATGATTGTTCGTTCATGGGTACTAAGTCAGAATCGGACTCAAACTCAAAATCGGTAATTCGGTTTTTTGGGACGACAAATCAAGTTGTTCGCTACGACCTGGCAAGTGGAAAAGCGAACTTTATATTTCGATTTTGCTCACCGTACCAGAGGTGTACGAGTATTGGGCAAACAATTGCGATGGTCGGTTCGAGTCAGTTTTGGCTATATACCAGGCAATTAAAAAGAATTTTTGGTTTGTAAATCATTTCTTTATTTAAGATAACTGTCACATTTTTTGTGGAATCCAAAACCGCCCGAGTCCGACGGAAAGTGAATGAATCAAATGAATCGATTCGCCCTCGCGCCATTCGCCCCCTCCCCCCGTTTTCCCTAATATTGTTTTCAATGTTGATTAATGTTAATTTTAAAAAAAAGATACTCTTAATATTGAAAAGGTATTATTAGGGCTCTCTGGTAAAAAAGTGTCGTTTAGAATATAGGTTTAATTAAACTACAGGCGAGACTAATTTTTATTGAGATTTTTATAAAAAAATGGGGGCGTTAAAAAAAATAACTGATTTTCAAAGTGGGCGTTAGACGAAAAAAGTTTGGGAACCTTGAGTTGGTCGGACAATATCAAATAATTGTTCACGATGAACATAAAGTTTAATATCTTTTCATATCGTTCAACCTTCGATAATGTTTTGATAAAAGTGGTTTTAATCGAATTCTTGTGCTTCTTTTACTTCACTAATAATTTTTCAAATCCCCTTCTAAGAGGAGTGTAACTAATGTTTGATTCTATATAAAGTTTATTTAAACCATCTTCGAATTCTTTTTTAAGATTTTCGTTTTGATTAAATCTTTTTATCGAAATTTCATACCGATTAAAATAAGTAAGGTTAGTATTTCCAGCTTGTGAATATCATAACACGAAAACCGTCGCGTGTTTTCGATGATTGTCGTGATTTCGTCGTGGATTTTTGAAACACACAAAGCGTTTTGGGTAAAAATTTTTGGTCCTGGCCGTTTTCGCCAATTGCTACAACATATATATATATATATATATATATATATATATATATATATATATATATATATATATATATATATATATATATATATATATATATATATATATATATATATATATATATATATATATATATATATATATATATATATATATATATATATTTTATCCAGTTCCGTCAACGCTCCCCAACCGGAAACATGTAAATATTGCATTTCACAGCACCTTTAGACAACGCGTATTACCACGGGCGTTATTTTAAATAACTACTACCTAAATATGTCTCCCCGGCGGGGCGGGGATTCGAACCCGGATAGCCGGCGCGGCGAGCCGAGGCTCTGACCACTACGCTACCGGAGAGACAGTGGCGTTAAATTTTTCCTGCTGAACTTTATCTTGCATAAATGTTTTTCTAAATTCTTTTACAATATAAAATTTATTGCTGCAGTTTGTTTTGACAATAAGGTTTATGAGCATAGTGACATATCACTACTTATTTCAAAACAACTTATGTATTTATTTTTTAAATTCCAAATAAAAAAAATAATTTAGCTTAAAGAAACGACAATCATGGCATATGTTACCTATTTTAACAGATTACTTGCTCTTTTCACTCTTGTGATAAAAAATGAACTAAAAATAAAGTGATGATTTTTAATTTTATAATTTTCTGAGCTTGTATACCTACGAGCAAGAATTTATTTTGTACGAGGCACTTAGGGCCGGTATCGCCTCTTATGACCAAGTAAATAACCTTGTTCTACAAATATAAATTATTATTTATTACTAGCTAATATTTTAATGGTATAAATTATACTTACATTTAACAGCACATTTCTATTATAAGTTTTGTTTAGTTTACATATTTAAGGTTGTTACGTTAAAAATCACTAAAATATTTCTTTAAACAGCCGCGTAGTTGCGCGAAAAATATTCTTGGCAGATAAATTTCCGTAATTTTTAAATACCAAAAAGTGCGTTCATAAAAAAATTGTGACAATAAAACTTTTAAGCAAGATAACAGACCAAATTGAAAAATGTCTTAGGACTGTAGTTTCAACTTCAGTTTTCTAAAATACGAATTTTATAAACGCCTAGTTGCGGTAAAAAGTATGTTTAAACTTGAGATTTCGGAATTGGTACTCCAGTACCGCTTAAACTAAAGATTGTAAACTAAACTGTTTTTTTAAGGAAAATGGAGAAAAATAATAACACAGGTCCTGAAAAATAAAAAAGTGGTGTGTACTGAGTGTAGGACTAAAGGCCCCGCAGACTACGGTTATTTTCATCCATTCGTATCGCGGCGATACAAAACGGCATGTTGAATCGTCGAACTGTTTTGCCCACACATTACAGGTAATTTGGACCGTTTTTTTTGTGCGTTCTACGGTTACGTCATGAAGAGAAAGCATTTTAAATAAAAATAACAAGTATAAACATGTGCCGCTGTTTCCTTGGCTTCACTTATGCAAAAAAAATCCGTCAATTTTAAATAAAATCCCTACAATCTATCAGTAGGAATGCCACAAGTCGAACCGTCACCCCAAAAATCATGCGCCCAGAAATTTTTTTCGACGATACGGCACGACGGTTTTACCCCACAGACATCAGTTTTTGGCATATTTTACACGCCGTCCTGTATCGCAGCGATACGAATAAGATTTTCTGGCGTATTTTTTTTTCCGCTGAACACGAATCTAAAGTCAAAATTACAGATCAAACAGCGAAAAATCGAGAAAAATCCAAAAAACCGATACGATACATTTACCGGCAGAAACCTGCTACCACGGAATGTTTGAACTACGACTTTATAAACTATGAGATACAAAAAATTTCATAAAACAATAAATAGAGCTTTTAAAATTGTTTACAAAAAAAGTTATATAAATATTTTTGATAAGATAAATAATAAAGGAGATATAAACGAAAATCTAATTTTGACAAAAAAATTGTTTTTTTTGTCAAAATTAGATTTTATTAATGTGATTTTTGGCGTTTCCTATTATAAATAATGTACTTTATTTATCTGAATCCAAAATCACTTAAAATTTGCAAAAAAAAATCCAAATATAAAAAAATAATAATTTTCAAATTTTTTCCAGGGCGTATACCTTGAAAAAATCCTGAAAATTCGGTTTTTTGATTATAACTCGAAAAATAGTGCATTTAGACAAAAGGGTTATTAACTTTAATAATTAAAGGTCTAGTTTTTGAGATATTCACGTTTTAAATAAAAAAAACGTGAATGTATGAAACACCTTTTCTCGATTTTTTGCTGTTTGACCCCAATTCTGACTTTAGATTCGTGTTTGGGAAAAAAATACGCCAGAAAATCTTAGTCCGACACCTAGCATACACCACTTTTTTTATTTTTGTGGATCTGTGTAATCTTAGATTTTTTTGTGCAGTTTACAGACACTTTAATAATACCGGGTCTAAGCGACCGATCCGGCCCGTCAAATTTTAATTTTGTTTAATGTTGCTTAAGAACACGAGTTTGATTGAAAATATGGGTTTATATGTAATTTGTGGGTAAAAAATATGCCATACACACTTTCAATGTAATTATTTTTGTGTGTGGTTCAATATTTTTCTTACGGACTTCAACCAGTCCGGTTGTCAATTTAACACGGAGCTTCTTGTCAGGATTTTGTCTTATGCGCATTGCTGACCAGAGTTGCCAATAGCTCTTCACACAATTATTGGCAGGGCGTTAAGCTTTTACTGGCAATTACTGAAAAATAAAAATTTTTGCTTTTTACTGGCCAAGGCAAAGCCAAAATTTTGCATTTATAATGCCAAATGCACGCGCATCTGTCATCGTCATTACGTCAGCGATGGGATGGGTATTTATGATATTTGTAAATGGAGTAATAATAGTAATAATATTTAATGGTAAAAATATATATATAATGAGTCAAGTTAATTCAGAAGTTGAAAACGTTTTTTTACGTTCATGTTTAAAAAAAACACTTATTAAATGCGGTTACATTCAAATTTGGCAGGATTTTTAATATTAAAGGAACATACAAATAAGTCAAAAAATAACAAAATAAAACATTGATTCGATACGAATAGGTAACAAATAACAAATAATTTAAATCAGTTTAACAAAAACTAACTAAATTAATACATGTTTTGTCCATTTACTCTTTTTTAACCTAACGATTTTTTAAAACTTAAAATAAAAATACGTCAAATTATTCCAATTACTGGCAAAGAACTGGCAATATTACTGGCAAGTCGACTGTTTACTGGCAAATGCCAGTAATTACTGGCACTTTTGCAACGCTGCTGCTGACCGTTAAATTAAGACTGATACTGTGATGACATGAATCCCGAAATACTTGTTTCAAATTGTGGCACTTCTTGAATTGGAAATTATTTCTTTCCCCTTTTATATTCTTTTGCTTGTCACCGAAACCCTGATAGGTTTTCTGTTTTTTTTTTTAATTTGTTTTGGGCGATTTTCAAGTTCATTAGGGTTAATTAATTCTGTGTATGCACTAAATCTATGCTTTGGGACCAGTTTTAGTATTATTACTTCCACAAACTCTCAATAAAGAACTCCTACCAGTCAATATATTTATATAAATATGTATATATTTTAATAAATTTCCGTGCTACTCACATATAATATTTTTTAGGTTTTAACTTCCTAAAAAAATTGTTAAAGTATGCTAAATATTCTCACAATCTGTATATAATAATTTTTACAACTTTGGTTAAATTTGGTTACCAGAATATCCTAGAATGTTGCATAGCTTTAAAAAATACAATTCAAAATTGTAGCGTTTCTTTAAAACAATGAATGTTGACAGATTAATGCAATTAAAAATAAACTGTTCTTTATTACTATTGTAACTTTTACGTGAACCCTACAAAAATCATGTCCGTATGACAAACATAGTTATCCGTTATCTTTGTTGTTAAGTGCATTTGCATGTTAGACAACGTTGACGTAATGCGGGATAAGAGGTTAAGCATCTAAAAACTTGACACCCACGATACTTAGTATTTCATTTTTATACAGGGTGTTACAGAATAAGATGCTGATCCTTAAGGGAGTTAATCCTTAGGTAATTTTAAGAAGAAAAGTTCAAATAAAGCTTTGTCCTAAACCCCTTAACTTTTGAGCAACAGAGTGTTAAAATCTTAAGAAAAAAATCGTTTCTTCATCATAACTTTAAAAACTTCCTAGATATGTTTATGAAATTAAGCACAAACCTTTGAGTATCAACAGCCATTTTTTGATGTAGGAGGTTTTTTTAAAGTTTTACCAGTGGCGTCCGTACAGGAACGTAGACTAAATATTTTTGAAAATTATTATGAACGCCACTGCTTTTCCGTAAAATAAAAACTATTTTTATAATCCCCATTCATTTTAGGGCAAATTTGATTTCTTGACATTTCTCGTCCGATATGCGATTTTCGCGAAAAAAAAAACATTTTTATGTATGGTCAATTTATTAGTAAAAAATAAATTTATTTATTTCATAAACATATGTACATTATGTTACCATTACATTATAAGAACTTTAATTCTGGAAGTCTAGCGGTACTTTTATATTAAACAGTTTTTTAAATTTCATACAGGGTCTTCCAAATTTGGTTTTAAGAATGACAACTTTCAAACCGGGTTTTGTTAAGATTTTTAAATGAATCACCCTGTATATTATCTTACTCTCTAATGCGGAATTTAAATGCAAATTAATTACTTTATTACAAGTATATTAAAATTCTAGACCGTTATTTAAATATTTACCAAAAACGACAAATATGCCCATTTCATGAGTGTCTAAAGTATTACAAAAAATCTAGAAACTAAAAATTTTAAAATCTGAAATTTTAAAAAAACTATTTAATATTAAAGTACCGATAGACTTCTAGAATTAGAGTTCTTATAATGTACAATACTGTACATATGTTTATAAAATAATTAAATTTAATTTTTTTTACTAATAAATTGACCATGAATAAAAATATTTCTTTTTTTTTTAGCGAAAATCGCATGTCGGACGAAAAAAAGCCAATAAATCAAATTTTCCCTTAAATGAATGGGGATTATAAAAATAGTTTTTATTTTACGGAAAAGCAGTGGCGTACATAATAATTTTCAAAAATATTTACGGACGGACGCCACTGGTTAAACTTTAACAAAAATTCCTACATTAAAAAATGGCTGTTTATACTCAGAGGGTGTGTGCTAAATTTCATAAACATATCTAGGAAGTTATTAAAGTTATGATGAAGAAACGATTTTTTTCTTAAGATTTTAACACCCTGTAGCTCAAAAGTTAAGGGGTTTAGGACATAGCTTTATTTGAACTTTTCTTCTTAAAATCACCAAAGGATTAACACCCTTAAAAATCAGCATCTTATTCTGTAACACCCTGTATACCTAAGTATTTGTAAATTCAAGGTACCAAATATAAAAAACATTGTTTTATTTTTTCAGAAAAGTACTTTATGCTTAATAACCTGGATGTTTGCAGTAACAATTTTGACGTTCCCTGAAGCTGGCCTTGTGATCTATTTGAGCGTTGATTATTGGGTGAGCATTAATTAAAATATATTCGTGTTCCACCACCTTTACGTATTTGTGACAAAAATATGAATTAATTAATAATAAAAATATTGGATGCTCTTTTGAAGAATTACTAAACATTTTTTTATTTGCTTAAATGCAGAAATTCATAATATTATCTGCAAAATGTTTTATTAATTCATATTTTTTTATAAAACACTGCCATTTTAATTCAATATTATAATATCATACTAGAAAATGTGAAGCATTGATTTAATTTCTGTAGGTCAAGTCCAATTTAACTTGCAATCGCACTCCTAAACTTGTCTGTAATATAAGTAGAAAACGCAATTTAATGTTTTTATGACGGCAATCACACTCCTACAGTGTATTGTCTGTGTTTTTTAAAAAAACACTTTTGCTTATTAAAGGGCAGGCACTACTATCGTTTATGTGATGTTTGCTGGAACCAAATATTACCTCACTATATCGTTGGCTCACCTCCTACATCTAGACAGTGATATTTATACACCAAAATACTGTGAAACTTGTGAAGCATAGTTAAATTTAACCTACAGAAAATTTACACATATCAACTGCAAGTGCTTTATAATAAATGATTCTTTTAATTCTGGTGTTGCCACAAGTCGACACAAGGCGAAAGATGCCATCCTCCCCTCTCGTTTCGTGGATTCGAGAGAAACTCGCTCACTTGTCTCGACGAGGGATTGATTATACCCTTTCTCGTCTCCCCGTTTCTCTCGAAATAAATATATGAACACCCCAAGAGTTCTGGTTAGTTAAATGTGACAACTTTAATACTTCCATACATTTTAAGCAATATACTCAATCAGGTATAAATTTAAAAAGCGCAGACTTCAAAAACACACCTTTCTGTGTTTAAAATTTATGGAAATAAATAATTTTAAACCAAAAATGGTACTTACGATATGGAATTTAAAGACATAAACTTGCATTGCTGGACAAGAGGCCAAACCGTATTCCACTTCCAGCCTAACCGGAAATAACAACTGGAGATATTTAAATAGTTAACCCTGCGTGTGTTTTAACATTTCCATAAATAAAGTTAGTAAATTAAACACAGCACTCTAGTGTAAAAAATAAATTTTAAAATATAATTTGATGTAACACGAGGTTATACTAAAAATTATTTAGTGTAAAAGAGGTAAAAACATATCGGGGTATTCTATTTAAAAATTCAACATTTAAATAATTTTGGAAGATGAGTAAAATACGGTATTTTATCAAAAATATGTAGCTCTAAATCCTATACATACCCTCTAAATATTATTTTATTGTCTTAAAGTTATAAAGGTGAGCCATTTCTAAGGGACACCGAATAAAAGAGTTGACTAAAAATATATTTTTTTCCTAACACGCAGTTTAAAGCTTTGCAGGTACCGACACACGCTGTTTTTTGACCTTATTTAAAAATAGAACAAAAAATTCTAATAAAAACTCGAAATCCTAAGCTAAAATGGTATTAGGTGAGGGTGCAAAAATGTCAGAAATATGGGTTATATTTTATCACGAGGTATCTGAATGAGAAATATAAGTCTATACCTAAAGTCCAAAATTTCTGTCAGTGACTCATTTAATACCGGCCACCCAAGCGACGAAGCGGCTGAATAAAAATCTAACACTAGTAAATGATTTTTAAACCTATGATATACTTTTCCGCTCAAATAACAGTGAACCGGCCAAAAGTTTCATCGCCACGTTGTCATAATTCGCAAGAATAAATCACCAGCCAGCGATTGCACGCCAATATGTATTGAAATCATTGTTATCGGGAAGACAATAAAAGTGGCAACACACATTCCTTAGTTTACAACTTGAAGAGACTTGAAAATAAGCGTATCGACAGGGTTTTCGTGCTGTTCGATGATTTTATTTACTTATTATTGATTATGGAGAGATTTTGTAAGTTTAAATTTTAATTGCTATACAGGGTATTTTCTAAATATTATAAATTTCTAATAATTGTAGTATATAAATATTGTTTTGTGCCAATTTTATAATAGTTTATCTTATTTAGTGTATATAATTGTATATAAAGATTTAGTGTTGTTAAGTGCTTCTAATTCTGTAAACTATGAATATTAACCAACCTTTAAGTAGTTATCCGCCTATAAAAAAAAACTCAGTTAACGTTAAAAGAACGAATAATGGTTAAAAATGTTTACCATGGGATTCGGGAACGAAATCCAGAACTAACCACTTTGGATGCTGCAGAGATATGTGCAACTTTAACAAAAGTTAATTCGCGTACGGTTTCAGAGTTTTAAAAGGCAAAAAAATCAATATTAGTAATTATGCGGATACTGGAAAATGCGATTTTTCGCTATTTTTTTGCACACTTTTACTTTTCGATTGTTAAACATGAATCAGAGGCTGTTTTTTGGCTGCCTCTTATAGTATTAAAAAAATAATAATAATTGAATTGTTTAATTCCATTTTACGACATATTCCTTTAAATTCTGCCATTTGCACGAAAACATTTTTAAAAAAACTCATACTATGTTAATATTAAAAAAAAACACTTAAAAAGTAAGGAAAAACCTTAATTTTCAATAAAAAGTAGGTAAAACGTTTACGCCCGAATTCAACTCGAAATTCTAAAAATGTTGACCTGTTACCAGGTTGTAATAGTTTTCTTTATGACATTTTTATAAAGTATGCGAACCTTGCTTAGCTCGACCCACAATGTTTGATCAAAAATATTCTCGATATGGAAATCCTAAATATGGAACACGAAAGACCCGAAATAGTTATTGGATTCTACAAGCTGATGATCTCAGAGCTTTCGTGTTCCTTATATAGTGGATATTTTTGATGAAGCAATGCGTATGAATATCGTATTTAATATTGAGATAGCAAGATCGGTGGTGAATTGGCAAGTCGGTGTAACTTGGATTGTCTATCGTTCTGCTTTTACATCTTTTTTAATTTATGTTAAGACTAAAATTTTATTATTTTTTTCATGTAGCAAAATAAAATCAGAGAAGGTAAAATTAAAGTAAAAAATGTATTTTTTTTTTGGAAAAATGTTGAAAAGTCGCCAAAAAAAACTCTAATTTGTGTTCTATGACCTCAAAATAGGAGGTGTAAAATTAAGCAAAAAATTACATTTTCATTAATCCGAATAATACCAAAATAATATAGGCTTGTTACTAATTTAAAGGGTTGATAAAAATGTGAGAAAATAACTTTTGCTTGTAAAAAATATTTTCATGTTTTGACGAAATTTTATCATTTATTTTCTAAAATGCATACGCCACTGGAATTGATTCTCCTGACCCCACACAACCCGGGGCACTCTAAAAGCGAGCGATGCGTCATTGACAGAAATTTTGGACTTGAAGTATAAATATGTATTACTTTTGGGTGACTAATATTACAATCTTATCTAAACTTAATTTTACATCACACCCCTTTTTGAATATTATTTTTTAAAATAAACTATTTTATTAAAACTATATTTTATGTAATTCTTTCTCTAATCGAATGGCGTTCCATTCTGTAAAATTAGAAGAAAGTTCAATGGGTATGTTGTCGCGGTTACTTGAAACGGTTGTGCTGTCGTTTCATTCAACCATATTGTTCCGTAATTGAAGATTTGTTTATGAATTTGTGTTAAAACGGCTATTTGAATTCAGACATTAAAATGTTTCCGACTGATGAATAGTCTTCCCACATTATCGGTTTTTTAAATTTTTAATTATAAAAATAAATGTTTCTCTTGTAAATGTTCCTAAAAATGCAATATTAAAGCACCCAGTTTATATCAACTTATTTCCTATTAGATAAATGTTTCCTTAATACGTTAAAGCTACTCTGTTCAATTTGGTATTGTGCATCAAAACAGATGTTCGAGAAACCTCAAGGAAAAGAAGAGATTCTCGGAGAGCGAAGGGCGTTCTCTCGCCTCATCTTGAACCTTCGAACGAGAGAAAAATCACTTTCTCGTCTTAACGAAACGAGACACGAGAATCTTTCGTCTCTGCTGCATCACTATTTACTTCCCCGTTTATTTTTTTTAGTATATTAAAGTTAAATTTTGTAGTTTATTTATTATTTTATTTTATTATAGGGTATAGAACACATTTACGGAAGAACAGAATTATCATGTTGGCTTTTCAGAATTATAGTCAACGTTATTCAGATAATTTTGATTCAGTCTCTCTACACGTTATGGAAAGATGAAGATTTAATTCATAAAAGAATACAAGAACTATCAGGAATTAATATAGCACCTGAAAATGTACCTCCTCTCAACAGTCAGTATTACCAAAATAACGGGTACGAAGGTTCCGTCGAGCAGTTAAATGAAAACATGAAAAGGTAACTTTTACAGTCCAACAAATTATCACAAAATATTGTATTGAATGGATCCATTAATGCATATTTACAATATCCTTTTATAATATATAAAAACTAAATACTGCTTAAACTCTCCGAAACAATCAAAGCTGTCAACAGCTAGCTTCCGTCTAAGCAATTGATAGAAGCTATACAAAAAGTCCGACCGAAAGTTCGGTTTCGGCCGAGTTTCGGCGAAATATCAAGTTTCGGCGGCAGTTTCGGTTTCGGCCAAAATTGGCCAAAATTTTTGCCGAAACCGAAACTGATTTCGGAAGTTGTCGTGCACGCTAGCCTAACTTCGTTTCTCGCGGTAAGTGCGCCGTTCGGATAGCTCTGTAGCAAAATTTTAGTAATTATTATTATATTAAGTCGTACCTAAAAGATAAAATTAAAATAAATGATTACAACAAAATTAATATACGGTGTTTCCATTTCATGTCCTAATTAATGCAGAATAATGCGTAAAATGCACAAAATTTCAGTATTTTAAGGAATTTTATACTTGACCACGTGAGTTTGTGTTTCGGCCGAAACTGAAGCCAAGGCCGAATGTTCTGTTTTGGCCGGAAACCTAGTTTCGGTCGGACTTTAACAAAAAGTAATTCTGTATTTCGACTTTTAAAAATTTTTACGGTTTAATTTAAACTTTTTTTTAATTCTTTAGTTAGCACTGAATGAAGAAAATGATAACTCTATTTTTTTGCTTTTATATGTCATAAAAAACTATTAAACATCTAGGCATGCAAAACATTTACAATACCATTTAAATAAGTTTTTTTTTATTCAATGATTTTTACTACGAATTGATTAAATGGAGCAACGTCAGTTACATAAATTTAACAAAATTACAATTAAACCTAGAACTACAAACCCATTTTTTTACCTGTTAACTACAAAACGGGGTAAATATTTACTCCACGGGATTTTTGCTCTTAAATTCGTTCTGAAAACAGTAATCTGACTTATGACCTTATAAGTACTTAATTTTTTTTGTTTTTTCTTATGCCCAAGCAAATGGTCAAGAGCAAATTCAATTTTATCAAGATTTAGTTGGTTAAAAATTGATTTATATTATACTGAATATACTGAAAAACACTTAATCCGTCATTTATCAAACAAAAATTTATAACTATTTTTCTAAACAACCGATTTTAAAATTTCCAACGGGATTTCAAAGAGGATTAGATTAGATTAGATTAGATTATTTGAGCGGAGATGGCGAAAAATGACCTCCACCACTGCAACCTTACCAGATTTATTGTGGTTTCTCCTATCGTTCTTTAGAGTACCTTTGTCCAAGCCCGTCTTCTTAACTAGACTCCAGAGTCTCGACACTGGCCACTCCATATAACTTGCCGGTTTTGGCTTCTCCTCTCCAAGCCTATAGTGAACCTAAGCCTGCATAGTGCTTCGCAATGGCACCACACATGTAAGGCTGTTTCTTCAGCCCCTGGCAGAACCTACACAGGCTATCCTCCACCAGGTTTATTCTTTCCAGGTGCTTGTTGAGTTTACAATGTCCTGATAGTTGACCTACCGTTATCCTTACGACCTTACGGCTGTGGCTCAGTAGGTCCGATGTAAACTTGGCCGAGCAGGTCTTAATGAACTGCTTTGCCTGTCGTTGTCCCGGTGTTTGTACCCACCAGCTTTGAAACTGTCTGTCTACTCAACTCTTAATAGATGCTTTGAAGAGACCTGCCGAGATTCCGCAGAATGGATCCGGGCCTATCATTTCCGCGGCTGATCCTCTTTTGGCTAGGTCGTCGGCCTCTTCGTTGCCTGGATGGCCCTCGTGGCCTGGTACCCAGGCTACCGTAAGTTTGTTTGCCAAGCCGACTTTTTCCAGGGTCTGTATACAGCCCCGACTAGTTTGGAATTAACTTTTGGGGAACTGATGGCCTTCAGGGCCGCTTGGCTAGCTGAGTAAATGACAATATTTTTTCCTTTACTCCCTTTTTTTAATCCTCACGGCGTAATGCACTATTACTGCGATTTCGCTTGGAAAACCGTGGCGTGCTGACCGAGACTTAAGATTACCTTTTCTCTAGGCTTATCTCCATAGATGCCAGCTCCTACACCCTTGTTGGTCTTGGAGCCATCTGTATACCAGATATGATCGGCTTTAATTGGAGGGCCTCCCTTCCAGTCCTCCCTATCTGGTATGACAATACGAAGTGTCTATTGAAGATGAAACGAGGGGTTGTCCTGTCTGAGGGCATCTCAAACAATGAGCTGACCTCTTGGTCCTCCTCTATTTCCCATCTTGGAGTCCTTCGGTGTTCTATAATTGGACTTTGACCTCCTTTGAGCCTATAGAGTACCGCCTTTACTTGCCCCTGTATGTAGACGTGGAGTGGCGGCAGGTTTAGCAGCACTTCCAGGGCTGCGGTTGGAGTTGTTCTCATAGCTCCCGTGATGCATACGCATGCTAGCCTTTGCACACTTTGAAGTTGTCTGGTTGCTACGGTCTGTGAGACCCTTGCCCCCCAGGCAACTGAACCATAGGTTATCATGGGTCTTATTACCATTTTATACAACCACATGTTCATCTTTGGGTTAAGTCCCCAGCTTTTTCCACAAAGTCTGCGACATCTCCCGAGGGCAATTTTTGCCTTCTGAACAAGATTGTTGAGGTGTGGTCCCCAGTTCATCTTTTGGTCAAAAATGACTCCTAGATACTTAACCTCTTTTGAGAAGGGGATTTCCACTCCATTGAGCTTTGGACATCTGAGTGCCCTTAGTGCTCTTTTCTTTGTGAAGGGAACAATAACGGTCTTTTGTGGATTAACCGACAGACCTTCCTCCCTGCACCATTCGTCTACGATGTTCAGTGGGTTTTGCGTCCTTTCTGAAACAAAGTCTAAGTGCTTACCTCTAACTACGATGGCTATGTCGTCTGCGTAGCCGAGGCAGTGAGGATACATAAGGCTTTAAGAAAAAATATACCATCATGATGTTTTGCCAAAAAAGTCTGTTTATTTAGTCCAGTAAATGAAGGGACAAACCTGTAAATAAATCTGTACAGTTTTCCCTTGTTGCGCAATTTTTAGGTCTTTCGAGCAAAAAAAAAGTTTATCAACATTAACAGGTGGGAAAGGGCTAAAAATGCCCCCTCAAGGCCCGAAAAATGGGTTTCCCGCTAATATCTGCCAAAATATGCGAATTGGAGAATGTTTGTTTAGACAAAAAATGAAGGTCGCCTTGTAGTCTACAAAAATGGTCCTTATATATATATATTTTTTTAAATCGATAGTTTTCGAAATAACGGGACTCAAAGTCTCCTCATTTCAACTGCCGCTCTATCGCTAGAATGCCGCTATCTTCATGGATTCACTTATAAGCGGGCGGACGAATTGTTCCATTACTCGGGCAATAATGTACATTTTTTAATCATTCAAAGTTCATTGGAATGGGAAAACCCGTACCTATCATTGCATATGAGCTTGGGTTCATTCTAATTTTTCTAGAATATTAAAAAAAGGGGTCAAAGTTTTTTTTCACAATATTTTGAGAGTATCTCATTAATTTATTGATATTTCTTGAATAAATGGTTTGTTATTAACATTTCTTTTTTATAATGAGACTTTAGCAAGTGTTCAATCATCCCAGAAAATTTCCTGCACCATTTTTCGTGCGCTTTGATAAAAAATTGTACTACGTCCACATCTATCCAGTGTGGAATGTTATGGATTTTTCGACGGCCGTTTTTTGCGAAAAAAATATTAAGGATCATTTTTGTAGATTTAGAGGTGATCTTTATTTTTTGTCTAAACAAAAATTCTCTTATTCGCATATTTTAGCAGATATTCGCCATTTTCAGCGGGTCACCACGTCGGAATCGTGATAAACTTTTTCTCGCTCGAAAGCACCTGCGAAGACCTAAGAATTAAGCTACAAATAAAAACTATACAGGTCTATTTACAGCTTTGGGTACTTTCAGGTCTTCAATTACTGGGCTATAGATCCTTCTTGTTTTTTTTCATGGATAATATAAATAAATAAAAAAATAGGGTGAGTCAAAATGAATGAAAGCCCTGTTTTATAAGATGGCATTTATTACTGCTACTACTAATTTTTTTAAGGTCAGATAACCATTTATCGAAAATGTCACCGACTTGACATTTAATACTTTTAGAAAAATGAACTTGTAGTAAGGAACTTGTAGAAACAATGGAAAAAGAAGCAGCATTGCTGACGCAACTCCAAAATTTAGTATACAGCTACCCTCATTCAATTTTTTTTCTTAATATAACATTGTTTTTTCAGAGATTTGGAATAGCACTGCGAAGTTGATACAATGAATTTAACTAAGTTATATAAATGTTACAAAAAGTTTAATTTATACCATACAGACATTCTTTATTTTTCTGTTACACTAAAAAGAATTTTTGATCGGATTGTCTTGAAAAAACGGAACAACCATTCAAACATTAAAAGCATTTTAATTTGATAATTATCACTTCGGTACGTGATAAACCTTAGAGTATGTCTGAATGACGTTTTCCATACAAATAAGCCATATTTAGAAATGGTGTAAAACAGTTAGATGGCATTATAATTTAAAAAACATAAGCGTGCCATACTACATACAGTGGCGGTGCTTCCTTAAATGTTGTGTTGATGAGCTGCTAAACTACAATAGCTTATATTAGTACTTTGGAAGTGCATGAATTGCGCACTTTATTGGTGTCCTATTAACTGTAACGAATTGCGTACTGGTCCAATTTTAAATATAGTACTTAAATAATTGGGGTAAACCCTTCACTTAACCATTTTAAAAATCCAAAAAATATCGGTTATACTTTATCGTACAAAGTAGATTTGCTAACCAGAACAACCAATTAATGTGAATCATTTTACGCCAAATTTACAGGTAATTTTAAGAAAATCTATACCCATCACTAATTATATCTGTAAATAATTGTATAAAAATATTTTAAAGATATTTATTCTACATACTAAAACATCACCGATCTTTAAGACAGGTAATTAGTACAAAAACATTTTGGTGCGCAATTCATGTATTGTAGAGTTATGTGGTGTTGGGTACAGTGCGCAATGGCCCCTTGCATTAAATTTATTTTGATCTAAAAACTCGTCAAATCTCTTCCTGTGCCTATCAAAGAACCATCTTCCATCTTTTCTCAGAAAAAAATGAGTTTTGGCGTAATTACGATCTCACAAAATATAAAATATGGGCAAAGTTTCCGTCCTACAAAATTACAATTTAGTTCCACTTTTTTTGACTGGGAAATTTTTTTTCTCATCTGTTTGTTCTAGTTTTTTTTTTTAATTTAACAGACAAAACAGTAAAAAACTTGCCAAGTCAAAAAAGAGTGGAAAAAAATTGTGGACAAAACTGGGTCTAATTTTAGATCTCAATACTTTAGGGAGGCCGAAAATTTGCATAAAATTGGCCCCTATTTTGCATAAGTTTTTTTTGGTGAGATCTTTTCGCTTTTTTCTAAGTTTAGTAAATGAAAAAAAAATTGAGTGCCTGTTTTCTCAGCATACGCTCTGTAGGTAGAACGGGTTGAAACTCTAAAAACTGTTTATTATTGTTTGAGAAATACGCCTCGTAAAGGGCCGCGGTCAGAGTAGCACCGTATTCGGCCGAATTTATTTTCGGCCGTTAACGGACGAAAGAGATCTGCCGAACGCTATAGTCAGGGTTGAACCGTTTTCTAACGAATATTAGTTTTTTCTGAAAATTCGATTTAAGCGATTTTGGTTTTTTTAATTATTATTATTTTACTTTAAAGTTAAATAGAATGGATTGGCAGGTGTTACTAACTGCAGAAATAAGTACCGCCGTCAAGCTGCTATTATTTAAATATATATATATATATATATATATATATATATATATATATATATATATATATATATATATATATATATATATATATATATATATATATATATATTATATATATATATATATATATATATATATATATATATATATATATATATATATATATATATATATATATATATATATATATATATATATTATAT
>JAHBCN010001209.1:126703-147742 GCA_019359885.1 Listronotus oregonensis | reverse complement strand
TACTCGTTTTTTGGGGGTTTTGTGCTGGAACTGTTGGCAAGATGCAAGAGGGAAATATTGACAAAGAGTAATAAAACTTATTACTCTTTGGTATTACGCTCTGTATTGACTTTTTAAATTTAAATTTTCCCCTTCTTTAAAATTTTTTTTGTTTTATTTAAAATTTAAATTTTTTTTAACAATATTGTATTTTATGCTAGGTTTTTCTCTGTGTATTGTTTTAATAAACATTTATAGTGCTTTGTCGCAGTGAAAATAAGGATCAAGTTGAAAATTTTTACTGGTGAAGAAGGGCTTACTGACCTTCATAATTGCATGGTGCAAATAACAAAAAATAAAAATAAGAAATTACATTAAAGATCACAACTTATTTTAACCTTTGAGCATATACTTATAGAGGAAGCCTTGCTACTAGGCAGCAAGCGAGAGCGACAGAAGAATTACAGTATAACCTTTCCCTCGCGCTTCTACGTGCTCATTGGTAGGTGAGAAGGGTATATATCCCACTCGTCGTGCTGATTCGTCAGCCAGTCCTTCTCGACCAATTAGCACGTTGGAGCGAGAGAGAAAGATTATATTTTGATTCATCTTTCTCTCTTGCACGCTTTTTGGCACTGTCTTAACGGTGAGGCTGAATCAGTAGGAATATGCTGGAAACTTTAAACTTTTTATTTTATTTTTACTTGAAATCACAACTGCATATGTGCTATTAAAACATATGAGAGAATGACAGGTTGTCATGAAATAAAGGATCGCTTTAATCCTATAAGATTATGATTTTATCGAAAAAAAACACCCTAGTTTTCTTTATTTTAAAACTTTAAAAGCACACAACGATCCCCGCTTTATTCCTCGTTCCGTCAATGCCGCCCAAGCATAAAAACATACAGAATTTGCATTTTACAGCACCTTTTAGACAACGCTCTCATAAGAAGCGGTGTTTTTGCTGCGGCCAAGTTTATATTATTATTAATAATATATATATAATATATATATATATATATATATATATATATATATATATATATATATATATATATATATATATATATATATATATATATATATATATATATATATATATATATATATATATATATATATATATATATATATATATATATATATATATATATATATATATATATATATATATATATATATATATATATATTACATGGCCCCAAGAATTGAACCGTAGTAACTTAATCTTTGAGCAACGCCAAAATCAAACGAGTATCTATATCAATACGCATGCTCGTGGTCTTAAATTTTTTTGCGGAATTCGCAAAATCTTAAATTAAAGTCAATTTTCCCGCTTCTCACATTTCAAATATTACGAATCGAAAAAAAAGTGACTTTAAACCTTTTTTTGGACAACAAAATTTTTAAGTCGACCAATAAGAATCCGTCAGTTTTCCCGCCCCTGATTTTAAATATTGCGAATCGCAAAAAATTAAAAGAATAGAGAGCTCCTACAATTGACAATTTGAAATCGACCAATCAGAACAAGTTTCGCAAATCGCATTTCGCAAGCATATGAACTACGCTTTATTCGGCCCAAGTTCAGTTTGAAAGCGGATTGATGTCCCTAAGAACATCGAAAATATTGAGTCTCACAGGGATGCTTTCCCGCGTGCTTCTTAAAGCATTGTCTAATATTATTAAAGAAGACTTTTTCAATTTATGTTGTCCTGATAGTCCATACTTTTAGCTTTAGAAGAAAGATTCTGTTGAAGTCCCGGCATGTAAACTTTTAATGATCTTTACAAATTTATCTTGCCAAGATCTTGATCCACTACCATGTAAAAATATCCAAAATTCGGTAATTGTCTCGAAAGTTGCCTCCACTCAGATTTTGAACAAATTTGGTATACGGGAGTTTTTTGCGGCGCTAATTACTAATCTGATTTTTTCGGCAATGTTTCGTTTTCCAGATATTCATCATGAAAGTTAAAAATCAAACTAACCTCATTTGCATCTCCTCATTAAATGGTAAAAAGATATAAAATAAATATAAAAATAGGTTTTAAAAAGGTGTTTATAAAATATTGTGTGCCAATTTAGTGTAAAAATTAAAAAAATCTGTGGAAAAAAGAAGGAGAAATATAGTGCAAAGAGGTTAGTTTGATTTGCAACTTTGATGATGCATATCTCGAGAACGAAACGTAGCCGATTTTTTTTTTCAGATTCGTGGTCAGCGCCCCAAAAAACCCTCGTATACCAAATTTGGTCAAAATCGGAGTGGATGCAACTTTCGAGACAATTAACGAAATTTTGATATTTTCACTAGAAAGTGGATCAAAATTTTGGCAAGATAACTTTGTAAAGAGCGTTAAAAAAGGGATGTGGCCAAGGAAAACAATTTATTGTATTACATGCCAGGTCTTTAACAGGATTTGTTTCAGGTGCAACTTTAATTTTTTCGTCTAAAGCTAAAAGTATGACAACATAAATTGAAAATATTTGAAAAATTAATTAAATGAAGATAATGAACAGATTTTTGATCCCATTAGTAATATTGAAAGTTATTAATCCTTTCACTGCGCGGTGCCTAAACAAAGCGGTACGGCAAAATCGTCATTTTTTCACCGCTTGCGAACATATTCGTCAGCAGCAGTGTGATCCAATTTAGTACTTGTCAATTTTTTGTTTCCTTTTTAATTTCTTATAATAAAACACACAATCCAAACATATTTTTTTATTTTCATTATAAACATCACATAACATTCAAAGAATATATAAAAACATAAAAGTTAACTATAGAAAATAAAAGATAACTCTAAAAAAATTATCAAAACTAAAGCCAGCTACACACGATCCGGCAGGCCTGTCAGTTCGAACTGAACAGTCCGCCTGAAGACCGGTCGCCTAATGGACTGACCAAACCCGCCACACGTTCAGGCGAATATGAAATATCAGTCTCAATCATCATGGCCTCTACTGACGACGACGCGTTAGCACTTCTCGGCTTAGTACTTGCTTTGGGTAAAAACAAATCTAAAAAAAACGTACGGTATGGTGTAAAGATTGGTTGAAAAAAAGGAGCGTTTTTTCTCATGTGAATTTGCTGAATGACCTAAAGTTAGCTCCCAAAGATTGGCACAATTATCTACGTATGGATGAAGATACGTATCTGCAACTTTTATTTTGGTAGCACCTTTGATAGAAAGAAAAGATACTGTAATGAGAGAAGCAATACCAGCACACGAAAGGCTGACGGCAACTTTGAGGTTTCTAGCTACTGGAAGAACCTATGAGGACCTCAAGTTTTCCACTATTATATCACCTCAAGCTCTAAGTTACATTATTCCTGAAACTTGTGAAGCAATATGGGAAGTTCTACGCAATGATTTTATGAAGGTAAGAAAATATTTTTTTGAATATTAAACATACATATAAACAAAAACATTATATTTCTTGAATATTAAACATATAAACAAAAACATTAATTTTTTTTAATATTAAACATTCCATAAAAAATAAAAAACAACTTCAGTAATCATTTGTTATCAGCATAAGTGAATGAAGCTAAAAGATAAGTAGCAGTCTCGTACTGGCGAGATGATGCCGACGGTTCCATTTCTTGAACACTTTCTGACTGGGAAAAAAACATGTTATTCTGGGAGTGGTGTTCAATTGAAGCTTCGGAGTTCTGGAGTAGCAATTGCTGCGATGCATGGTGATGATATTGCGGATAATTGAGAACTTGGGCGGCTAGGATTGGAACTAGATGAGTGATTCGAATAATATTCATTTGACGAAAGTTCAGTAGTAGCAACTGCTGCGGTGGTGCTGGTGTTGCGCAGAGTTGAAAGCTTGGCCGGCTAGAATAGGTACTGGACGAATGATAACGATTAGACAAAGGAGGCTGATAAGTCAGTTTATGATGTGGGGTTAATGTTCCACCCTCAGTTTCAAAGAGTACGTCATTATTAAATTTCTCTGCAAGGCGTCTCTGATCGTTGGTTAAATCTCTGAACTTCATAGCAACGTTTTTACCAACAATGTCAAACCGGTCATCCGCTGTGCGTGGCCGTTTGAAGTGGTTATTGACGGTCGCTAGTACTTCTTTTGTTAACTGTGTTTGGTCATCTGGTTTTTGAGATTTTGGCGTCGGTCTATGGCGAAACTGCGAACCTGAAGCCACACTCGAAGTTTTTTTAGTAGAATCTTGGGTTTCAGGTTCAGTTTGTGGGCTGTGTGCATCTGTGTTTAAGGTTTCGGCCTGTGATTCATCCTGTAACAAAAGATTTGTTTGAACAGTTTTGTTAATTTTTTTTGTGTGGAAATATCTATGGTTTTTATCACTGTATTATTAATTTTATTTCATAAATTCAAAGCATGAAAAAAATTAAATAAATACACAATTTACTTCATTTGTCATATATCGCCAGACATTTTTGATGCATATTTTTATCATGCATGATGCATAATATTTTTTTTTTTTCAGTTTCCCCGACTAGAACAAGACTGGAGAAACATTTCTCAAAGCTTTGAGGAACTCTGGAACTTTCCCCATTGCCTTGGGGCCATTGACGGCAAGCATGTGAGCATCATTCCCCCATCTGGAAGCGGATCGTACTATAATAACTATAAAGGTTTTCATAGCGTGGTGCTATTAGCCTTGGTTGATGCAAACTATCGTATTTTAATGTGCGATTTCGGAACAAATGGCAGGGTGTCTGATGGTGGTGTATTACAAAATACCAAATTTTTTGAAAAACTACAAAATAACCTCCTGAAAATCCTGGAGAAGAAACCATATGGAATACTTACAGAAGCCTACCATATGTATTTATACGAGATGATGCATTTCCATTGCGGGTAGACCTAATGAAACCTTTTCGACAGGCATCCGTTGTAATGGCTTGCTGTATGTTACATAACTTTTTGATAGCCAAGTCATCAAGAACATATACTCTCCAGAGTGATGAGTGACTATGATGATACGGAAGAAGGTGTGACACATTTTGGATTGAATTCACAAGGTTCTAATATGTCTAGCTTGCAACGAAGACTATTTGGAAATACAGCGAATGCAGCAAAAGAAGTTAGGGGGGCCTTTATGAGTTATTTTACAAATGAAGGTGAAGTTCCTTGGCAAGATAGATTCATCCAATAAAAATTTACCTACTAATAAGAGGTACGATTGTATAGGGTGGTCCAAATTGGTCGCTCTCTTATGGGAACACCCCTTATTGAAAGAAATCGACTAAATTTGAAGAACGTTCCCTGGCAACCAAACGATTACAAATTGCAAAATTTTGTTTGCGCCACTGACTTTCTCGTGAAATTTGACTCTCAAGCACTGTGGTACATTTTTCCTATCTCTTGAAATGAAGAGTGTTCCCATAAGAGGGCGTCCAATTTGGACCATCCTAAAAATATACAGTGTGTTTCAATTTCGACTCTCAACATGGGGATCTCGGAATCTATAAGAGATACGAAGTTGGTTAAATTGGGGCAAAGTTGCGCATTTTTGAGCTTAACAATATGCCGGTTAAAAAAATAAAAAATTACGAATGGTTCCGCAGATATTAGAAAAAATCCAAAATTTTGAAAAATAGACATTATTTTCTTCTGGGCTTATTTCTTATTCGATTTTAAAATAATTTGCACTTTTGCAATGCCACTTTTTTGTGCTGTTTTTAGATTTTTAATATGACGTTTCGTGTTTTTCCGATCATCATCAACTTCAATTTTTCTTATGGCCACCATATTAGATTTTTGCATCTTCATAAAGCATTTTTAATACATTTTCAATGATGTATCACACTTGCATATCAGCATATCTGACGTATATTTTATTTTGTTATGATAAATTTATCTACCTTCCTCTGTCGCTCTCATGGGGTTCTTATGGCAAGTACCCTTATTGCTTATCCGATACGCAAGTGTGATACATCATTAAAAAGGTATTAAGATGTACTTTTTAAAAATGCAAAAATCAATACGGCGCCCATAAGAAAAATCAAAGTTGATGATGGTCGGCAAAAGACGAAACGACGTATTAAAAATCTAAAAACACCATCTTAAAGGATGTAAAAAGTGGCAATGCAAAAGTGCAAATTATTTTAAAATCGGATAAATATTAAGCTCAGAAAAAAATAAAATCGATTTTTCAAAATTTCGGATTTTTTTGAATATCTTCGGAACCATTCAGAATTTTAAATTTTTTTAAGCGGCACATTGTTAAGCTCAAAAATGCGCAACTTTTCCCTGATTTAACCAACTTCGTATCTCTTATAGATTCCGAAATCCCTATGTTGAGAGTCGAAATTGAAACACCCTGTACAAATTACCTACAAATAGGTACTTATTTACATTATAAAAAATGTGTGTTTATTAAATAAATAAACAAACAAATTAACTACTGAATGTTTCTGTCACTTACCTCAATTTCGCTCTCTTCGTCATCCAAAATATTGTTTCGAGAGTTTTGAGAGACTTCTTGGTCTTCCACAAACTTCAACAAATTATAATACCAAAGTTTTTGATGGTAAACTTCATCGGCCCCTGATCCCGTCCTCATTGAATCCTTCACTTTTTTTGCTTCCTTTCAAAAACTACCTCCTCAAGTTATTATTATTTTTTTAAAACAGTAGACTTCGTACAAGAAGGATCAATTTCCTTCAATTTTTCTATTAATTTTCGCTTCTTTCTTGCCACGGTCGTGATAGTCTTTCGATTTTACTTGCCATAGACACGACTCGTTGCGATAAATCGCGATAAATTCTTCTAAACACGTGTTTTCTCTTTCCCGCGACATGGTAACGACTTCTGTACTCGGTTCTATACTAAACTGAACTGTTTGACCTGACACCTGATGTCCCAACAGGCGGCCGTGCCATACACACGTTCAGGCTTGTCGTTGAGTACGTCAGGCCGGACGGTTAAACGAACATAATTTTGATTTCTCTCCGGCCGCCTGAACAGTCTTAACTGACAAGTGGACCGGAATATATACACGCTCAGGCGACCGGACTCCAGGCGGACTGTTCAGTTCGAACTGACAGGCCTGCCGGATCGTGTGTAGCCGGCTTTAACCGTCGCATCGCACCAACTGGATGCCGAGCGGCAAACAACATGTGAAGACTAAACCATCGTTCTTCTTCGTCAAGAGCAGTGTGATACTATTTTTCTAAGCGAGGCAAGTATACTCGTCCAGAGCAACCTACGGTATAGCGTACATATTCGTTTAGAGCAATGAAAGGGTTAATTAGTGTTAAAATTAGTTTACCTTTTTGTCTATAAAGTTCATAAATCAATATTTCGTACTTCATTTACTTATTACATTTACTCAAATCCTCAATCTTTGGCTTCTTTCGTTTATACTTTTTTTCTCTTTTATGCGTAAGAATGTTTTTTTTTTAAATACCACCTTTTGCAGCATTTCTAAACTAATTCCAAATGCCTTACCTACTTCTCGTAGTAATTTTTCATTTTTGTTTTCATGTTCGAAAAAATTAATGTTCTTTTTATTTGAACATTTTTTTTTCCTTTTGTTAAGTATTTAGTGTGATTAAATAAAACAAAAAAAAATGCGATGGACTTTTAATTGGAAGGTTTTAAGTACATGTATGTGTATTAGAGGTAAAGGATGCTTCTGAAAAAGTGAAAACAACTAGTTTTTTGTGCAACTTTTGTACGGCTTCTGCTCAAAGGAATTGGCCAGTATAAATCCTCCTCTGACAGCCCCCAATAAAGCAACATGTGCAACTTTTATGCATTCTCTTACAGTTTAACTAGAGAGGCCCCGAACTTTTCGCTTTCTTCGTTTCTTCATTCCTAGAGTGTCCAGACTATGGAACCTACTACTAGAAGTTTTTCCTTCTCCTCCCAGTCTCCAAATATTTTGTTTGAACAAACTCTCTTACCACAGTTAAGACATCCAAGGTACGTTAGTACTTAGGCCTCAGCCTTTGTGAACTGTTCAAAGATAAAAAAAAAATAACGGGTTACGACGTTTATTTCAGAGCACTTTATAAAAAATGGGGTAAAGGCTTTACAAAGCCTTGCAGCTATTTACTATTGCTGGTCCTGTCAAACTACATGCCTGAGGACTTACCTTGTCATACAAGCTGACCTAATTTGATTCAGTTACAAAAGAAGTTAAACTTGTGTGAGCTACCACACTGTATTTTCCAAATATTTACAAATATACAGGGTGTTCTATATAAAAATCATCGTTTTTGGTAGCTAATTCCGAATTTTGGGATCTCGCAGCTCGAAAATATTAGCATCGCCCCTAAAAATGCAAAAACATCCACACAAAATGTTGTGCTTTTTGCCTAAAATTTTGGATAAATAGCCATTTGACGACCAAAAATATATTTCCCTTCCCTAAGGGATTATAAGTACCCCACGCACCCTTTTTGAGGACTACGAAAATATCCAATTCGAATTAAAAGTAAAAAAAAGAGTTTAAAATAATTTCTTTTGTATTTTTCTTTGTTATACCAACAAATTTGTTTACAAAAAAGTATCACCAGATGTTTTCACCCTTTTGACGAGAAAAACTACCCCTAAAACTTCGGGGAGAGAAATTTTTTTTTGGTCGTAAAATGGCTATTTATCAAAATTTAGGGCAAAAAGTAAAACATTTTTTTGTTAGCATTTTTTTAAATTGTACGATATTTTAGAAATGATTGGGGGTTGTTTTACCCCCAATGAGCTACCCGAAAATTTAATTTAGGCCCAAATTAATATAATGTCTTGAAAAATATAAATTTTTGTCATTATTAAATCATTTCTATAATTTTTTTATACGATTATTCTTAAAAACCCCCGAAAAAGGGTGTTTTTACCCTTTTAGCGGTGACGCTGGGATTCAAATGTTTTGGAACCCCCAAATTCGGAATCGGTGACCAAAAAACGTACGGAAATATTTTATAAGTGCCTAAGGAACATTTTCAAAAGCTTTTATAAGATTTTCGTTAAAAAACCCTTAAAAAGGTGTTTTTTGCATTTTGAGGGGTGATGCCAGAATTTCAAAACTGCGGGATCCCGAAATTCGGAATCAGCGATCCAAAAAACGTACCCTGAAGGTAGTCTCCACTTGCAGCGACTGTATGCATGGATTATATTGCAAATATAGATATGTTCTTAAGTAAACTTTTTTATAAATGAAACATAATTGTTTATAAAAGTTTATGTTTATTCGATGTTATCGTATTACAAATTTAATTAAAGCACCGTTAAAATTTATTTTATTTCGTTTTTTCTTAAATTTTAAAAATGGTGGTTAAGAACCAGAGATGCATTTCTAGATGTATATACATTGTTAGTTATAAGACAATGCAACTATGATTCAAAACCGTAAATGCTCTTCGGTTGGGAAACATTCAGAAAAAAATGTTTTTATTTGTTTTTTTTTTAATTTTGTTTTTTTTTCTAAGTGTTCCCTTACAAAGGTACCAAAAAGCATTTGAAGCTAAACTACTTAAGTCAAAAAAAGAATAGATAAAAGTAAAGTAAAAATAAAATTTTTACTTTGGGGTCTTCTCTAAAACTTTGATAAGTTTAAGGAAGAGGTGTATCTACCCTTAAATTGAAATAACTTAAAAGATATATTATAAATATACCATCACCGTCCCCTGTTAAAAATATCGGAGTACAATTCTTAGTTAAGGCCATGAATTTAGAGATCTTTATAAGATCATTAAAAAAAGAATGATATAAATAAAAAAGTCATTCGTTTATCTATTCGAGAAAACAGCGTTTTAAAAAATATGATCTTTGGAAATCTCTTGGCAGTAATATCACTTTAAAGGTTTTTATGTATATTTATGAGCCATTTTTACCTATTCTATAATGCAGACGTAACCTGCCAGATTATTTTAAGGTATTTTTTACTAAAATAATTATTTCTTTCCACCTGCCTTCCGAGATCAACTTTAATTAATTTCGGTAAGCAGGGTGGTTATATAATTTAATGATAATTAGTTTAATTAAAGTGATATTTTTGTTTTTGCTTTGGCAGTAAATAAAAAGTAGAAAAAAAAGTTATTGTAAAGAGTTAAAAAGTATTTATACTAGATATATGAGCACTTGGACTTAAAAGCCTTAAATGGCACGCATAAATTTTCTTTAAAGAACTAGAAGTGAGATGTGGCAGTTCACATTTTTTATCTGTATATCAATTTTTATTCTGACATTAAAATCTGCGGATCGATTTAATTTTATATTTAGGGAGGGCAATCAGTATTTAGGTATCTCACAACGACATAAAGAATAACACGACACATTAAAAAAATGTTTAAGTAAAGGCAGTTATAGGTATAAAACCGAACTATTGCATAATTACTCAAGATACTGGTTAAAAACTATGTGAGAATTGATATTATAAAGTTATACAAATAATTTCTACATTTCTTTAAAAATAAAATGTTCCTTTTCATCTTCTTTATTCAAATCTTCGGTTACAATAGATCATAAAACTAGCCTTTCGATCGGTATTTTTTGTGGAGATCAAGTTAACAGATGTAGTTTATCAGATCAAAATTTTGGAAAGTGATTGTTTTGGTAAGATGATTAAACAAAAATTCTATTATTTTGGTATCATAAATCCGATATAATCTACCTGGTATTAACCTAAACTACTAAGGATTTTTTGTTGACATAAAACTACTGTGAAAATTTTAACTTTTGATAATATAATCTGCACATGATATTCTACATATCGTGGAAAAATTACCCTCTCTTTAATTACCAATAGCCCTATCAAATTACTAGATGTCCGACTGAAATATAACGTAAAATATGAAAGCCATTAACGAGAAAAATATTAAAGAAACTCGAACTTCGTTCAGCTACTATGACTGTATGCAGTGTTAGTATAGGGGCCGCTGTATATCGAGCTCCCGGGGTTTGAAACAGACTTATTTCTTCGTCTCGCCAAGAGACACAAAATGGCGGCTATTACGCAGAGCATTAGGATAAGACCGGCTACGCATATCCCTATAGCAAAGCTTCTTTGAGAAATACAGATTGCATCATCGGGGTACTGAAAAAAAAAGAAAAAAATGATTAGTAAAACTATATAGCTTTGAACTTCTAGTATAATTACATATATTTTTGCTACCTATAGTATTTGTTTTTCACCATTTTCTCTATTAACAAATACATAAAAGAGACAAATGCATCCTAAGTAACTAAAAAGACCACATACAATTTTACTTTCTTTACATAAGAAGATTATTGTGTTCGTTAAAAAAACCCTGTGAATTTTCTTTAGATCATTATTATTTAAGTTCCTGTATTTCGAAAAACGTGATTTTTCATTTCCTTCGGTTTGCGAACAAAATTTTGCATACAGAGTTAGGTTTAATGTTAGTCTAATTTAGGGCAAGCAGAATAAAATAATATTTATATTTTATTTAAAAACTACGGTAATTGTCTCGAAAGTTGCCTTCACTCCGATTTTAATCAAATTTGGTATACGGTGTTTTTTTGTGGGCGCTGATCACGAATCGTTGCCGAAAATTGTTTTCAGATACGTGATCAGCGCTCCAAAGAACCGCCGTATACCAAATTTGGTCAAAATCGGAGTGGAGGCAACTTTCGAGACAATTACCAAAAAAACATACTTTCTGTGATATAGCTTGTGCTTTTAATAATAAATAATAATACATGTTTCAAAGGTCTAAGAGACTGGATATCTAAATAGTTAATATGACAGCTGTCACTAGTACCATGTAGGAATGAATATGTTTAATATTGCTTTGATAAGGAACTGATTAAAAAGTAGGTTGTTTTCAAAACTGCATTTTAAATCAATTTAAAAGGATATTTTATAAATACATGAACATAATTTGGAGGTTTGAAGTGAACCTAGACCCCTACAGATACCAGGTTCCACAGTTCTATACACTTTGGGAATGAATGAGCAGACAAAGTGGAAAGTTTGGGAATTTTTTAAATATATTGTAGAGCGGTACATAAGAGCACTTAATGTTGCTTTACTAAAATTTGCAGAAAAAAGGACATAGCCATATCCGCTATAGCTTGTCGGCGAAGAAGTACATTTTTTAAGAGTAGGGCACACGGCTCTTTGGATGAAAGTGATAAGTGTTGTGTAAAATGCTATTTTCCTATACAGGTTAGATGAAAAAATATTTTTTAGCTGCAAAAAAAGATTTTAGCTTTTTGGAATCTGCTTTGGTCAGGGCCGTATTTAGGCGGTGGCGAGAAGGCCACCCGCCAAGGGCGCAAAATGGGCTGATTTTTTTTTCATCAGTTGTCAGTACCTTAGTCATATTATTGTTACTTTTTATTGACAAAATTAATCAAATAAATAAATTACAACAGAACAATTTTCTAATAAAATTTTAACTAAGATACTTAATTTAATTATTTTTAATATATTAAGACTGAAAAATGTTTGAGCTATTAATAAAATATCAATTTATCCTGATACCTAGCGAGAATGTAACTCTTATTTGATTTTTTATTATTTAAGCTGCGGATAAACTGTTAATTTATAAATTGGGGGCAGCACTAGTTCTTTTTTTTGTTGCATATTATTTAATTTATTAGAGTATAAATGCTACGTTTTAGTAGGCCTGCTGTGCACAGTATTTTTGTAACTACGATTTTATTGTTGAGAAAAAGTATTATCCGCAAATAAGTATAGTTAATTTGTTCTTTCAGTCAGATACAAACAGTTGTTTTATGTAAATCATGTATCTTTTAAATAGTAGGCTAATATTATCATATAAAGAAAATATAGAATTTCACACAAATTCCACCACAAAATTGGTATTTTAAAGAAACAAAATTCTCGGTTCAAAAAACTTTAAATCTCCAACTTTGCACTTTAATTTTGTAAAATTTTCGGGGAAACACCCCCGGAATCCCCGTTTTCGTTAGGGGGTATTTCATACTTCCCAAATTCCACGGTGTGTGTGAGGGGCGCAAATGTTAAGTCCCACCAAGGGCGCGGCCATAACTAGATAGGGCCCTGGTTGTGGCTATAGATGAACCTAATTTATTTTTTTTATTCAAATCATCCTCGAAAATAACGCGCACAAGGTTAAATAATTCTTCTGTGGAATTTGGGAGACAATTTACGGACTTTTACTACAGATAATATGATTGTGTCTTTTAAACCCATTGACTGATTAAAGTATTTAGTGTCCCAATCTAATATTGACTAAATGTCCTATAAACCGCAGTCACCTTATAATCAGCCTTAATAACGATCTAAGAAAATTAATATTATAAGAAAAGGTACTATCATCAGCAAAACTATAAATAAGATTATTTGTGAACGGAAGAAGATCGTTAATGTAAAGGACAAATAGAGTTGCTAGCACTAAGCCTTGATAAACATTCGCAAAGATCGACGAGTTATTATCTACAATAACTGATATTAGTCGACTAGAAAGAAAACCTGAGATCCAAGATCAAAGTTTTGGTAAAAAAAAAAATTAGAAAGAAAGATTGATCTTTTGTCACGTTAATTTGTCAGGGATACGTTTCTGTTTTTGCAAATATGTTTAAATTAAAAACTGATACATTTTTCGATATCTTGTAAACAACTGAGTGAACAGAATAGGTCTAGTCTTCTTGTGAATAGGTTGTACAGGAGCAGCCTTTTATCTTTCAGAAAAAAACATCGTGTTAAGAAATTCAAAAAAGGCAAGCTAGGATTAGTTTAAGTTCAGAAGCTCATTTTGCTATCGAGTCCAGAGGATTTCTTGATATTAAGAAAATAGATACACTTGATCTGCTTGATTTTAAATAACCTGAAACATTTATGCTATTACGTATAATTAATTCAAGTGGAGAATGCATCATGAATACAAAATTTGATGCATTATTAAATATTAATATTTAATACTGATAATAAATAAACATCCACAACGTTTCTTATAGTAAGTATTACTCATTGTTATTAATATTCATTACATGCAAACTTTAAACCATTAAATAATAATTTATAACTAAAAATGAACGGATGTGTGTGATGCGTTCTTTGTGAATGCACTTACACCCATTGTACTTTTACGCTTGGAAACTTTAACTGAACATAGGATATAATATTACTTTACTACTTAGTATGCTATACAAACAGACGTAAATAGTAACTTCCTTTCTTTTTTATTTTTAGGTCTAAGACACAGGTTTATTAAAAGTGATAAATTTAGTTTCACAGAACAAACTTAACAAAAACGTGTACCTAAGGAAGGTTTTAAATTACTCTTTTAACTTTAGTACCTTGAGAACTTTAAGATAAAGTAAATCAGGTAAAATGTAAGAAGACATAAGACAAAGATGCGGAGAATACAATTATTTTCTATAGGATGTTATAAATACAAGTCATGAATAGTATTCGACCGAAGGTCAATTTTCGGCCGAAACCGAAGCCATTTGTTGGGCTTCTATAACCTAACCATAACCTCGAACCGAAGCCCCAGCCAAATATTTGATTAATTCAGTAATCTTAGTTTAGAACTGACTAAAAACAGAAAATTTTAAAATTACCGATGCATATTTTACTCCAGGAAAATGTGCAAAAAGTGTGTTAAATCGGCCGATTCGTAATGTCGTAATAACTGTATTTGTTTCTCCGTTTTCGGCACTTGGATACAAATTTCGGCTTTGGCTGAACGTGGCTGAATCGGATGTCCAAGCTAAATCTTCGGTCAGACCAAGGACGGATTCAGAAAATCCTTACGGGGAGGGAGGCGGTCTTGGGCAGAATAATCAGGGGGTTTGAGGGGTATTTGTATTGGAAGGCCCCTCAACGTAGAGAGTCCGTGGTAGGGGGTCCGGGAATCCCCCGTCCCGGTTAGCCACCCGTCTGGCTCCACTTGTAAATTGCAAATTACGGTATAGTCGAGAAAACGAACTATTTTGCCTCGCAATTTGTTTTTAAAATGAATAGAATGACTTAAAATTTTGACAGTAGATAGGAAATAGTCCAAGGATCAAAATCTATATCATGCCGAAGGGCGCCTTTACCTTGGGAGTGGTTGCCAAACCATCTCGAGGGAGGATTTTTTTTATATTTTGACCACAGATATCGATATAAAAATGATTTCTAAGCAAAAAATGTTTTATGCATTTTTTTTTTGTAAAATGCATACTTTTCAAGTTATTCGCGATCGAAATTCGGAGTTTTTCGTCGATAAAATCAACGTTTTTAATCGGTTTTTTGCAAATAACTCGATAAGTACGCATTTTATCAAAAAAACTGTAAATAACAAAATGGCATCAAACACAAAATTTCAGAGTTTCAAAGGCAAATAATGCAAAATTTAAGTATTTTTCGAGGAAAACTATTGATAACTTTTTCAAAGCATATGCAAAGATCTTTCTTTTTTTTTCAAGGTATGTATTATAAAAATTGAGTGAGTTATGATTAAAACAGGGTTAGACCAACATTTTTTGAGCGCATAAATCTTCGAAAACAACCCCTAATTACCACACGAATTAAAATGAGTCGTAGCCCTTTTTCAATTCTCTTTATCTATGTATCGTAAATACATTCTAAAATTTTAATTCTTTTATATTGCTTAATTTTGAAATAAATGGAACTGCAAGTGAAAATCAAATTTCAGAATTTTAATAAAAAATGACTTCTCTTTAAAATAACTCAAAAACTAAGGGATATACGTAAAAATTACTAGGGTATCAAATTGTAGCTTTTTAAATTACAAACATTTTGCTTTTTTTAATTTACTGTATGACGGAAATTAAGTGAGATATAAACTTTTAAAACGCCTGTGCATGTGTATAGACAAGCACTACTGAACTCTTTAAACTCAACCCTTTAAAAAAGTAAGGGTTTTAACCAGTTTTAATTTACAGGACCTTATGGCTCTAAACAAAACCAACAAAATAATTTTTTTGAAAAACTCTTTATCACAAAAACTGAAAGAGTTATACTTAAAAAACAATTCTTTGGAGCATTCTAAGAGCCCAAATACATTTTTTTCATTTCAATACATTTTTTAACGTTATTATACGTATTGTTTCTATTTTATCCATTAAATATAATTTTTTTATTAATCCATAATAGGGGTTACTTTTAAGGGTTGAATTACTTCAACTAATATTTCAACGATTAAACATTTATTATTCAACTTAATTGAGCCAAGTTTTACTTGATTTAAGCTGAAATATAAAAGTAAATTAAGTTTTAAAGATTTTAGTAATAAGGAGTAGTTTTCACACCCTAAAAAATAAAAAAGCCCTTATAGGCACACTTTAAGGGTGAATCGAACCTAATTCCAACTTTTTATGCGATTAAATACATTTTTAAAAAATCCGCGGTTTTGTACTATTTTTTGCATTGTAATGTTGAAAGGGGTGAATTTTTGAGAATTAAAAAATTACAAAATTAAATTAGTAATACTTTTGATCAGTCATATTTTTTAATTACAACTCTGTGACCATATGTTAATTTTTCTAGGGTAATAATAATTGTTTTTTATTAAATCATAATGAGGGTTGATTTTAATGTATTAAATAATGTTTTAAAGAATTAAATACTTATTTTTTAACATATTTAAGCCTTTATTTATTTAAGTTTTTGCAATAAGAGGTAGTTTTAGTTTTTACCCCTAAAAAAATAAAAACCTACTTTTAACATAATGAAGATTTTGAAGAGATGGGTAAAATAAGCTTAATCCCAAATTTTCATGCAAACACTGTGATGGTATATTAATTTTTTAAAGTAAATAATTTTTTAAAAATTAAATTATTATAGGTGTTAATTTTTAAGGGCTGAAATATTTAAAATGTTTCAAAGAAACAAAATACCACCTTTTTAACGTATTTGAGTCAAATTCTACTCAATTGAAGCTTTAATGTATAGTTTTATGGGTTTTAGCAATAAAGGGTAGCTTTCACCCCTAAAAAATAAAGAGCGCCCATCGGCATAATATAGATTTTGAAGAGGAGGGTTAGTTAAGCGACCACATTATTTTTTACAAATAACTAATGCCTAACCAAATGCAATAGGCAACCTAAAAAGTTTTTAATTAACTAACTAAGTACCGTAACAACAGTTGCGTTCTTTCATTTTTAACTCGTTTTTTTCATATTTTTTCCCCTTTTTTGGCTGACGGTGGGGCCATTCGCCCCTCTCTGAATCCACCATTGGGTCAGACACTAGTTATGAGTAGTGTGTTACGGGATGTTTTTTTGTTGACTTATTTGCCAATTTTCAATCTTTAACTGTTTATCCATAAATGCACTGCATAATATAGAATAGGAAAAGTTGTAATTGTAACATTTTTTATTTCTTTGCTTTATCTTATTGCTTCAAAGGTCTAGACCACAAAAACATGTTTTTTTTTTAATTTGGTTTGTGTCATATTACAAGGCAATAAACCTAATCTGGCTTAAAATAGGTTTGATAAATGTATATTTAATTGTAATGAGCATACGTTGACCGATTTTTTTACATTAAAATAAAAAATGCGTCTGTTGTTGGTTGAAAACAAATGCCGAAACTGCAGATAAATTTTAGATACTCTATACAAGCAATTGCAAGTTACCGTTTTTCGGAAATATGAAAAGAAACAGTTTCAATGTTTGTTGTTAATACGTGATGGAAATACTTATGCGTCGATTGATGTGGGTTCGCGGTACTCGGAGGGTAAGTAAAACACTAATTTTATTTACTCTGGTTAAAGATCAGATATGATCGGATATCCTCTAAGAGTAAAGGATAGCTAACGTTAATTGCACTGCTTATCTTATTGCCTATAACATTTGATTTTGATTAGGATTAGCGAGACGAGAACCATGCTTTGGACACCCACAAAAAAAGGCAGTAGGTCGTTCAAAAGTCTGGTTGCATAAAACAGGTGTCAAAATTATAAAAAATCAAAAATGATTTTGCATATTTCGACTTTTTTTTAATATTTCTAGAGGTATTCGAATCTTTCTAAATATTTTGTTAATGTGTTATTATTTATCTTTTAATTAAACAAGTTTCCATCACTCATTGTCAGTCGACTATGTATTTCCTTTTAAGATCCCAATGTTTAAAGTTAAACCCTGTAGATAAACAAGAATTATTTATAGTAAATACGAAGTCAATCCGAACAGCTTAATAAAAGACTCACATACCGGGACTGCTCAATTCACCAAAAAATCCCCAATAAAAATGACCCAACTGGACCCAACTTTATGATGGTTAGACCCCATATGAATATTTTCTGGCATGCACAGCCGCTTCTAGTCGGTCAAATAATGATTCATGGACACAAAAATAAAAGAATATCAAAAAATATCCGGCCCGCTGTAGGCACCTGCATTTGCATTGTCGGCTAAATTTATCAGTGCTGTGCTTGTGATGACCTGTCGATCAAAATATAAGAATTGAAATTGGTTACTTCTTCGTTCTTTTGAATTTTAGCGAGTGTCTAAGATTGTCGTATTTTTCTAAATTGTTTTGTTATTGTTAGCGTGGTTATATCTGTTGTTACTGTTATCGTTGGTAATATTTGTTGTTTTACTGTTGTCATTTAAATATTTTATCAAGATGGCGTTGTGGAGACCTTTTGATGTTTCTGATAATGAAACGGACAATGTAGAAGCCGATTTCATGACGGAGCCGTCGGAATTTTGAAATATGTTCAAGCACAGAAACTTATTTTAAATATAGTTTTGTTTATAGTACCCTTTTTATGAAACAACTGGAGAAGTGTAGCGGGATAAGGGCAGGCAAATAAAACCACTATTGTATAATTATCCCAACTTTTCGTGGCTGGATTGCCACTTTATCAAGGGCCTATAATTAGAAAAAGACACATTACAAGACTGTGATATGAACCTAATAACTTTAACATCAAAAAGCACCAAAACATATTATGAGGCAAAAAGGCCGGAAGAACAACCCTAAGTCACTCATATCCATGAAAATCAGCAATAAAAAGATTTTTTTAAGTTAAATTATTCAAAATCATAAAACTTTCGAAAAACAAAATATATACATTCTGTTTTTCTTATAAGAAAAACAGAATGTATATATTTGTAAGAAATCAGGAAAAAATAGGACTTTCAAAACCAAATCCTTTATTTGTATTTTTTTCGTGAACTTGATCAAATTTTATTGTCAGATTACAAATTTTGCAAGAATATCTACATTTTTCTTGAAATTAGACACATCTGACTTATTTGCATAAGAAAATTTTTGAGTGAAAAAAAATCAACTGGCTATGATTTTTAGGAAACCACAGATAATTTTGCAAAATTTAGGTTTTGACGATAAAATTTAATCAAATTCACAAAAAATACAAATAAAAGATTCGCTTTTGAAACTTGCAATTAGCATCCCAAAAAAAAAAAACTTTTTTGGCAAATTTCAAAATGAAAATTTTCTTTAACCCTAGTCCCTCTTGATGCCAATAGTATCTGGTAAATATTTGTGTGGGTCCCATCACTTTTTAGATAAAAAATTTGAAAACCCTAGTGCCGCCACTACTCAAAGGGAATACTTTGATAAGAAAATTTTTATTTTGAAATTTGCGAAAAGAGTTGATTTTTTTTGTATCGCCCGAGGTATCGGCCGCCCCCAGGGAAAAATCGGATTTTTAAAAGCAAAGTCTTTATTTGTATCTTTTTGGTAGATTGATTTTGTTTTTATATGATAAAATTTGTTTGTTTTATAGAATTGTTTTTTAATTATCTAAAGGTTTTTCTTTTGTTAAATTTGTTTATTAAATTTATATAAGAATTACTAAAAAAGTTTCCATTCTTTTAATGCTAAATTTTTTGTTCTGATATCCAAAAAATATTGACATATTAGGGCGGCAAAAATATATTAGCCTATGGGCGGCAAAAAGTTAAATCCGGCCCTGAGAAAAATACAGATAATTTTGCAAAATTTGGGTTTTACCGATAAAATTTGATCAAATTTACGAAATTATACCTACAACTAGAGGATTTACATTTTAAAGTTCGATTTTTCCCTGGGGTGCTACCAAAAAAATCATCTTTTTTTTGCAAATTCCAAAATAAAAATTGTCTTTACCAAAATGTTTTCCTTGATGCCAATAGCATCTGCTATATAATATTCAGTGTGGGTCCTATGTCTCACTTTTTATATTTAAAAAATAAATAAATAAAAATCCTAAAGCCGCCACTGATAACTTTTTTTTTATAGGAAACTAATCTAATTTATTCCAAAAGATAAAAACCTGCATGACAAAAGACCGAAGCAGGGAGCCACCGGTATTACTTAACTGTAAATGGCTATTAATCTTACTCCAAAAGTTGCCGATTCATGTTTGGATGACCATGGTGACGTAATTAAACCATCTTTTAAATGGTCAATATAAAAGAAATATAACTGTAACACTAAAGAAGTTTTAGTTGAATTATCAAGTTAATGATCTATAAAGAATTTAAGCTGAGTTACGAATTATAATCTTAACTAAAATTAAACTCAAGATATAAAAATAAAACGCGTATATTAAAATATTTTATGTAAATAAATAAATGAAAATAAAAAAATACATAAGCGCGCTACGGCAGTCAAAGAGTCGAAATCGAAGTGCCCGTCGATTTTCCGCCTTCCTTGATTCCCCGTCTTTTACGCGTCGTATGTACCATTTTGCTGCCGTTTACAGATTCTGGTTCGGGGAACCATGACATCACCGACTCGGCTCCAATCTTGATGATTGAAATGCTTACAGAATATTTGTTTGTACTCTTCACTGCTAAATCATTTTAAAATTATACCTACCTATTTTTGTATAATTTTCTATATACCGGGTGACACAGTGGACATGTAACAGCTCATAATTTTTTTATTTTAGAATTAATTTTTAAAATTAGATGATGCACCTATCATAAGGACATGCTCTTTATGAAAAAATAATACCAATTTTTTCACTTCCGGTTTAACCGGAAGTAAACCTGAATTTGAAATTTTAAATAGCACCCTGTATATATTTTTAGCCTATCTGATCCGTCTCAAAATTCTCTTTTCAACCATGTGTCACACTTGTAATTTTATTTCAAAATGGCTGCCAAAATCGACTTTTTTTCTCAAAATTTTAGTAGGCCCTAATG